>CAUJRU010002732.1:0-38255 GCA_963277665.1 Viscum album
TCAGGGGTAGGCTTTTAGGTTTTAGATTTTAGGTATTAGGGTTTCAGATATAGCATTTTGGGTCCAGGATTTAGGATTTGTTTGTTCGATTTGGAGGTTTCAGTTTATGATTTCAGGGTATGGTTTATGTTTTAAGTTTTAGGGTTTATAATTTTTATATTAGGGTATGAGGAAGATGTTTTTGGTTTCAAGTTTCAGCTTTTAGGTTTTAGGGTTTAGATATTAGGGTTTCAGATATTGGGTTTTGGGTGTAGGTTTTAGGATTTTCTTTGGTGTGGTTTCTAGGTTTATGTTTATGATTTCAGGGCTATGGTTTAGGTTTTAAGGTTTAGGGTTTATTATTCTGAGATTAGGGTCTACGGAATATGTTTTTAGGTTCAAGGGTCATCATTTAGGTTTAAGATTTCAGGTATTAGGGTTTCAGATATAGTGTTTTGTGTCCAGGATTTAGGATTTGTTTTTTCGGTTTTGGGGTTTCGGTTTATGGTTTCACGGGTAGGGTTTAAGTTTTAAGGTTTAGGGTTTAAAATTTTGTGATTATGGGATAGGAAATATGTTTTTGGGTTCGGGTTTCAGCTTTTAGGTTTTAGGGTTTAGAGATTAGGGTTTCTGGTATATGGTTTTGGTTCTAGGTTTTAAGATATTTTTGGTATGGTTTTCAGGTTTTGGTTTATGATTTCAGGGTTAGGGTTTAGGTTTTAAGGTTTAGGTTTTATTATTTTTAGATTAGGGTTTAGGGAATAAGTTTTTAGTTTCATGTGTTAGGTTTTACGTTTTATAGTTCAGGTATTACGGTTTCAGATATAGTGTTTTGGGTCCTTGGTTTTCGGATTTTTTTGGTATGGTTTTCGAGTTTATGTTTATGATTTCAGAGTTAGGGTTTAGGTTTTAAGGTATAGAGTTCATTATTTTAAGAGTAGTGTATAGGTGATATGTTTTTATGTTCACGGGTAAGATTTTAGGTTTTAGATTTCTGGTATTAGGGTTTCTGATATTATGTTTTGGGTCCAGGATTTTGGATTTGTTTTGTTCAGTTTTGGGGTTTCGGTTCATGATTTCAGGGGTGGGGTTTATGTTTTACAGTTTAGGGTTTATAATTTTGATTTTAGGGCATGTAGAATATTTTTTTCGGTTTGTTGTTAAGCTTTTAGGTTTTAAGGTTTAGAGATAGGGTTTCAGATATAGGGTTTTGGTTCTAGGTTTAGGATATTTTTGGTATGGTTTTCGGGTTTAGGTTTATGATTTCAAGGTTAGGGTTTAGGTTTTAATGTTTCGGGTTTATTATTTTGATATTAGAGTAGAGGGAATAGTTTTATAGGTTCAGGAGTAGGCTTTTAGGTTTTAGGGTTTAGAGATTATGGTTTCTGGTATATGGTTTTGGTTCTAGGTTTTAAGATATTTTTGGTATGGTTTTCAGGTTTCGGTTTATGATTTCAGGGTTAGGGTTTAGGTTTTAAGGTTTAGGTTTTATTATTTTGGATTTGTTTTGTTCAGTTTTGGGGTTTCGGTTCATGATTTCAGGGGTAGGGTTTATGTTTTACAGTTTAGGGTTTATAATTTTGATTTTAGGCCATGGAGAATATTTTTTTTGGTTTGTTGTTAAGCTTTTAGGTTTTAGGGTTTAGAGATTAGGGTATCAGATTTAGGGTTTTGGTTTCAGGTTTTAGGATATTTTTGGTATGGTTTTCGGGTTTAGGTGTATGATTTCAAGGATAGGGTATAGGTTTTAAAGTTTCGGGTTTATTATTTTGATATTATGGTTTAGGGAAAAGTTTTTTAGGTTCAGGGGTAGGCTTTTAGGTTTTAGATTTTAGGTATTAGGGTTTCAGATATAGCATTTTGGGTCCAGGATTTAGGATTTGTTTGTTCGATTTGGAGGTTTCAGTTTATGATTTCAGGGGTATGGTTTATGTTTTAAGTTTTAGGGTTTATAATTTTTTATATTAGGGTATGAGGAAGATGTTTTTGGTTTCAAGTTTCAGCTTTTAGGTTTTAGGGTTTAGATATTAGGGTTTCAGATATTGGGTTTTGGGTGTAGGTTTTAGGATTTTCTTTGGTGTGGTTTCTAGGTTTATGTTTATGATTTCAGGGCTATGGTTTAGGTTTTAAGGTTTAGGGTTTATTATTCTGAGATTAGGGTCTACGGAATATGTTTTTAGGTTCAAGGGTCATCATTTAGGTTTAAGATTTCAGGTATTAGGGTTTCAGATATAGTGTTTTGTGTCCAGGATTTAGGATTTGTTTTTTCGGTTTTGGGGTTTCGGTTTATGGTTTCACGGGTAGGGTTTAAGTTTTAAGGTTTAGGGTTTAAAATTTTGTGATTATGGGATAGGAAATATGTTTTTGGGTTCGGGTTTCAGCTTTTAGGTTTTAGGGTTTAGAGATTAGGGTTTCTGGTATATGGTTTTGGTTCTAGGTTTTAAGATATTTTTGGTATGGTTTTCAGGTTTTGGTTTATGATTTCAGGGTTAGGGTTTAGGTTTTAAGGTTTAGGTTTTATTATTTTTAGATTAGGGTTTAGGGAATAAGTTTTTAGTTTCATGTGTTAGGTTTTACGTTTTATAGTTCAGGTATTACGGTTTCAGATATAGTGTTTTGGGTCCTTGGTTTTCGGATTTTTTTGGTATGGTTTTCGAGTTTATGTTTATGATTTCAGAGTTAGGGTTTAGGTTTTAAGGTATAGAGTTCATTATTTTAAGAGTAGTGTATAGGTGATATGTTTTTATGTTCACGGGTAAGATTTTAGGTTTTAGATTTCTGGTATTAGGGTTTCTGATATTATGTTTTGGGTCCAGGATTTTGGATTTGTTTTGTTCAGTTTTGGGGTTTCGGTTCATGATTTCAGGGGTGGGGTTTATGTTTTACAGTTTAGGGTTTATAATTTTGATTTTAGGGCATGTAGAATATTTTTTTCGGTTTGTTGTTAAGCTTTTAGGTTTTAAGGTTTAGAGATAGGGTTTCAGATATAGGGTTTTGGTTCTAGGTTTTAGGATATTTTTGGTATGGTTTTCGGGTTTAGGTTTATGATTTCAAGGTTAGGGTTTAGGTTTTAATGTTTCGGGTTTATTATTTTGATATTAGAGTAGAGGGAATAGTTTTATAGGTTCAGGAGTAGGCTTTTAGGTTTTAGGGTTTAGAGATTATGGTTTCTGGTATATGGTTTTGGTTCTAGGTTTTAAGATATTTTTGGTATGGTTTTCAGGTTTCGGTTTATGATTTCAGGGTTAGGGTTTAGGTTTTAAGGTTTAGGTTTTATTATTTTGGATTTGTTTTGTTCAGTTTTGGGGTTTCGGTTCATGATTTCAGGGGTAGGGTTTATGTTTTACAGTTTAGGGTTTATAATTTTGATTTTAGGCCATGGAGAATATTTTTTTTGGTTTGTTGTTAAGCTTTTAGGTTTTAGGGTTTAGAGATTAGGGTATCAGATTTAGGGTTTTGGTTTCAGGTTTTAGGATATTTTTGGTATGGTTTTCGGGTTTAGGTGTATGATTTCAAGGATAGGGTATAGGTTTTAAAGTTTCGGGTTTATTATTTTGATATTATGGTTTAGGGAAAAGTTTTTTAGGTTCAGGGGTAGGCTTTTAGGTTTTAGATTTTAGGTATTAGGGTTTCAGATATAGCATTTTGGGTCCAGGATTTAGGATTTGTTTGTTCGATTTGGAGGTTTCAGTTTATGATTTCAGGGGTATGGTTTATGTTTTAAGTTTTAGGGTTTATAATTTTTATATTAGGGTATGAGGAAGATGTTTTTGGTTTCAAGTTTCAGCTTTTAGGTTTTAGGGTTTAGATATTAGGGTTTCAGATATTGGGTTTTGGGTGTAGGTTTTAGGATTTTCTTTGGTGTGGTTTCTAGGTTTATGTTTATGATTTCAGGGCTATGGTTTAGGTTTTAAGGTTTAGGGTTTATTATTCTGAGATTAGGGTCTACGGAATATGTTTTTAGGTTCAAGGGTCATCATTTAGGTTTAAGATTTCAGGTATTAGGGTTTCAGATATAGTGTTTTGTGTCCAGGATTTAGGATTTGTTTTTTCGGTTTTGGGGTTTCGGTTTATGGTTTCACGGGTAGGGTTTAAGTTTTAAGGTTTAGGGTTTAAAATTTTGTGATTATGGGATAGGAAATATGTTTTTGGGTTCGGGTTTCAGCTTTTAGGTTTTAGGGTTTAGAGATTAGGGTTTCTGGTATATGGTTTTGGTTCTAGGTTTTAAGATATTTTTGGTATGGTTTTCAGGTTTTGGTTTATGATTTCAGGGTTAGGGTTTAGGTTTTAAGGTTTAGGTTTTATTATTTTTAGATTAGGGTTTAGGGAATAAGTTTTTAGTTTCATGTGTTAGGTTTTACGTTTTATAGTTCAGGTATTACGGTTTCAGATATAGTGTTTTGGGTCCTTGGTTTTCGGATTTTTTTGGTATGGTTTTCGAGTTTATGTTTATGATTTCAGAGTTAGGGTTTAGGTTTTAAGGTATAGAGTTCATTATTTTAAGAGTAGTGTATAGGTGATATGTTTTTATGTTCACGGGTAAGATTTTAGGTTTTAGATTTCTGGTATTAGGGTTTCTGATATTATGTTTTGGGTCCAGGATTTTGGATTTGTTTTGTTCAGTTTTGGGGTTTCGGTTCATGATTTCAGGGGTGGGGTTTATGTTTTACAGTTTAGGGTTTATAATTTTGATTTTAGGGCATGTAGAATATTTTTTTCGGTTTGTTGTTAAGCTTTTAGGTTTTAAGGTTTAGAGATAGGGTTTCAGATATAGGGTTTTGGTTCTAGGTTTTAGGATATTTTTGGTATGGTTTTCGGGTTTAGGTTTATGATTTCAAGGTTAGGGTTTAGGTTTTAATGTTTCGGGTTTATTATTTTGATATTAGAGTAGAGGGAATAGTTTTATAGGTTCAGGAGTAGGCTTTTAGGTTTTAGGGTTTAGAGATTATGGTTTCTGGTATATGGTTTTGGTTCTAGGTTTTAAGATATTTTTGGTATGGTTTTCAGGTTTCGGTTTATGATTTCAGGGTTAGGGTTTAGGTTTTAAGGTTTAGGTTTTATTATTTTGGATTTGTTTTGTTCAGTTTTGGGGTTTCGGTTCATGATTTCAGGGGTAGGGTTATGTTTTACAGTTTAGGGTTTATAATTTTGATTTTAGGCCATGGAGAATATTTTTTTTGGTTTGTTGTTAAGCTTTTAGGTTTTAGGGTTTAGAGATTAGGGTATCAGATTTAGGGTTTTGGTTTCAGGTTTTAGGATATTTTTGGTATGGTTTTCGGGTTTAGGTGTATGATTTCAAGGATAGGGTATAGGTTTTAAAGTTTCGGGTTTATTATTTTGATATTATGGTTTAGGGAAAAGTTTTTTAGGTTCAGGGGTAGGCTTTTAGGTTTTAGATTTTAGGTATTAGGGTTTCAGATATAGCATTTTGGGTCCAGGATTTAGGATTTGTTTGTTCGATTTGGAGGTTTCAGTTTATGATTTCAGGGGTATGGTTTATGTTTTAAGTTTTAGGGTTTATAATTTTTATATTAGGGTATGAGGAAGATGTTTTTGGTTTCAAGTTTCAGCTTTTAGGTTTTAGGGTTTAGATATTAGGGTTTCAGATATTGGGTTTTGGGTGTAGGTTTTAGGATTTTCTTTGGTGTGGTTTCTAGGTTTATGTTTATGATTTCAGGGCTATGGTTTAGGTTTTAAGGTTTAGGGTTTATTATTCTGAGATTAGGGTCTACGGAATATGTTTTTAGGTTCAAGGGTCATCATTTAGGTTTAAGATTTCAGGTATTAGGGTTTCAGATATAGTGTTTTGTGTCCAGGATTTAGGATTTGTTTTTTCGGTTTTGGGGTTTCGGTTTATGGTTTCACGGGTAGGGTTTAAGTTTTAAGGTTTAGGGTTTAAAATTTTGTGATTATGGGATAGGAAATATGTTTTTGGGTTCGGGTTTCAGCTTTTAGGTTTTAGGGTTTAGAGATTAGGGTTTCTGGTATATGGTTTTGGTTCTAGGTTTTAAGATATTTTTGGTATGGTTTTCAGGTTTTGGTTTATGATTTCAGGGTTAGGGTTTAGGTTTTAAGGTTTAGGTTTTATTATTTTTAGATTAGGGTTTAGGGAATAAGTTTTTAGTTTCATGTGTTAGGTTTTACGTTTTATAGTTCAGGTATTACGGTTTCAGATATAGTGTTTTGGGTCCTGGTTTTCGGATTTTTTTGGTATGGTTTTCGAGTTTATGTTTATGATTTCAGAGTTAGGGTTTAGGTTTTAAGGTATAGAGTTCATTATTTTAAGAGTAGTGTATAGGTGATATGTTTTTATGTTCACGGGTAAGATTTTAGGTTTTAGATTTCTGGTATTAGGGTTTCTGATATTATGTTTTGGGTCCAGGATTTTGGATTTGTTTTGTTCAGTTTTGGGGTTTCGGTTCATGATTTCAGGGGTGGGGTTTATGTTTTACAGTTTAGGGTTTATAATTTTGATTTTTTAGGGCATGTAGAATATTTTTTTCGGTTTGTTGTTAAGCTTTTAGGTTTTAAGGTTTAGAGATAGGGTTTCAGATATAGGGTTTTGGTTCTAGGTTTTAGGATATTTTTGGTATGGTTTTCGGGTTTAGGTTTATGATTTCAAGGTTAGGGTTTAGGTTTTAATGTTTCGGGTTTATTATTTTGATATTAGAGTAGAGGGAATAGTTTTATAGGTTCAGGAGTAGGCTTTTAGGTTTTAGGGTTTAGAGATTATGGTTTCTGGTATATGGTTTTGGTTCTAGGTTTTAAGATATTTTTGGTATGGTTTTCAGGTTTCGGTTTATGATTTCAGGGTTAGGGTTTAGGTTTTAAGGTTTAGGTTTTATTATTTTGGATTTGTTTTGTTCAGTTTTGGGGTTTCGGTTCATGATTTCAGGGGTAGGGTTTATGTTTTACAGTTTAGGGTTTATAATTTTGATTTTAGGCCATGGAGAATATTTTTTTTGGTTTGTTGTTAAGCTTTTAGGTTTTAGGGTTTAGAGATTAGGGTATCAGATTTAGGGTTTTGGTTTCAGGTTTTAGGATATTTTTGGTATGGTTTTCGGGTTTAGGTGTATGATTTCAAGGATAGGGTATAGGTTTTAAAGTTTCGGGTTTATTATTTTGATATTATGGTTTAGGGAAAAGTTTTTTAGGTTCAGGGGTAGGCTTTTAGGTTTTAGATTTTAGGTATTAGGGTTTCAGATATAGCATTTTGGGTCCAGGATTTAGGATTTGTTTGTTCGATTTGGAGGTTTCAGTTTATGATTTCAGGGGTATGGTTTATGTTTTAAGTTTTAGGGTTTATAATTTTTATATTAGGGTATGAGGAAGATGTTTTTGGTTTCAAGTTTCAGCTTTTAGGTTTTAGGGTTTAGATATTAGGGTTTCAGATATTGGGTTTTGGGTGTAGGTTTTAGGATTTTCTTTGGTGTGGTTTCTAGGTTTATGTTTATGATTTCAGGGCTATGGTTTAGGTTTTAAGGTTTAGGGTTTATTATTCTGAGATTAGGGTCTACGGAATATGTTTTTAGGTTCAAGGGTCATCATTTAGGTTTAAGATTTCAGGTATTAGGGTTTCAGATATAGTGTTTTGTGTCCAGGATTTAGGATTTGTTTTTTCGGTTTTGGGGTTTCGGTTTATGGTTTCACGGGTAGGGTTTAAGTTTTAAGGTTTAGGGTTTAAAATTTTGTGATTATGGGATAGGAAATATGTTTTTGGGTTCGGGTTTCAGCTTTTAGGTTTTAGGGTTTAGAGATTAGGGTTTCTGGTATATGGTTTTGGTTCTAGGTTTTAAGATATTTTTGGTATGGTTTTCAGGTTTTGGTTTATGATTTCAGGGTTAGGGTTTAGGTTTTAAGGTTTAGGTTTTATTATTTTTAGATTAGGGTTTAGGGAATAAGTTTTTAGTTTCATGTGTTAGGTTTTACGTTTTATAGTTCAGGTATTACGGTTTCAGATATAGTGTTTTGGGTCCTTGGTTTTCGGATTTTTTTGGTATGGTTTTCGAGTTTATGTTTATGATTTCAGAGTTAGGGTTTAGGTTTTAAGGTATAGAGTTCATTATTTTAAGAGTAGTGTATAGGTGATATGTTTTTATGTTCACGGGTAAGATTTTAGGTTTTAGATTTCTGGTATTAGGGTTTCTGATATTATGTTTTGGGTCCAGGATTTTGGATTTGTTTTGTTCAGTTTTGGGGTTTCGGTTCATGATTTCAGGGGTGGGGTTTATGTTTTACAGTTTAGGGTTTATAATTTTGATTTTAGGGCATGTAGAATATTTTTTTCGGTTTGTTGTTAAGCTTTTAGGTTTTAAGGTTTAGAGATAGGGTTTCAGATATAGGGTTTTGGTTCTAGGTTTTAGGATATTTTTGGTATGGTTTTCGGGTTTAGGTTTATGATTTCAAGGTTAGGGTTTAGGTTTTAATGTTTCGGGTTTATTATTTTGATATTAGAGTAGAGGGAATAGTTTTATAGGTTCAGGAGTAGGCTTTTAGGTTTTAGGGTTTAGAGATTATGGTTTCTGGTATATGGTTTTGGTTCTAGGTTTTAAGATATTTTTGGTATGGTTTTCAGGTTTCGGTTTATGATTTCAGGGTTAGGGTTTAGGTTTTAAGGTTTAGGTTTTATTATTTTGGATTTGTTTTGTTCAGTTTTGGGGTTTCGGTTCATGATTTCAGGGGTAGGGTTTATGTTTTACAGTTTAGGGTTTATAATTTTGATTTTAGGCCATGGAGAATATTTTTTTTGGTTTGTTGTTAAGCTTTTAGGTTTTAGGGTTTAGAGATTAGGGTATCAGATTTAGGGTTTTGGTTTCAGGTTTTAGGATATTTTTGGTATGGTTTTCGGGTTTAGGTGTATGATTTCAAGGATAGGGTATAGGTTTTAAAGTTTCGGGTTTATTATTTTGATATTATGGTTTAGGGAAAAGTTTTTTAGGTTCAGGGGTAGGCTTTTAGGTTTTAGATTTTAGGTATTAGGGTTTCAGATATAGCATTTGGGTCCAGGATTTAGGATTTGTTTGTTCGATTTGGAGGTTTCAGTTTATGATTTCAGGGGTATGGTTTATGTTTTAAGTTTTAGGGTTTATAATTTTTATATTAGGGTATGAGGAAGATGTTTTTGGTTTCAAGTTTCAGCTTTTAGGTTTTAGGGTTTAGATATTAGGGTTTCAGATATTGGGTTTTGGGTGTAGGTTTTAGGATTTTCTTTGGTGTGGTTTCTAGGTTTATGTTATGATTTCAGGGCTATGGTTTAGGTTTTAAGGTTTAGGGTTTATTATTCTGAGATTAGGGTCTACGGAATATGTTTTTAGGTTCAAGGGTCATCATTTAGGTTTAAGATTTCAGGTATTAGGGTTTCAGATATAGTGTTTTGTGTCCAGGATTTAGGATTTGTTTTTTCGGTTTTGGGGTTTCGGTTTATGGTTTCACGGGTAGGGTTTAAGTTTTAAGGTTTAGGGTTTAAAATTTTGTGATTATGGGATAGGAAATATGTTTTTGGGTTCGGGTTTCAGCTTTTAGGTTTTAGGGTTTAGAGATTAGGGTTTCTGGTATATGGTTTTGGTTCTAGGTTTTAAGATATTTTTGGTATGGTTTTCAGGTTTTGGTTTATGATTTCAGGGTTAGGGTTTAGGTTTTAAGGTTTAGGTTTTATTATTTTTAGATTAGGGTTTAGGGAATAAGTTTTTAGTTTCATGTGTTAGGTTTTACGTTTTATAGTTCAGGTATTACGGTTTCAGATATAGTGTTTTGGGTCCTTGGTTTTCGGATTTTTTTGGTATGGTTTTCGAGTTTATGTTTATGATTTCAGAGTTAGGGTTTAGGTTTTAAGGTATAGAGTTCATTATTTTAAGAGTAGTGTATAGGTGATATGTTTTTATGTTCACGGGTAAGATTTTAGGTTTTAGATTTCTGGTATTAGGGTTTCTGATATTATGTTTTGGGTCCAGGATTTTGGATTTGTTTTGTTCAGTTTTGGGGTTTCGGTTCATGATTTCAGGGGTGGGGTTTATGTTTTACAGTTTAGGGTTTATAATTTTGATTTTAGGGCATGTAGAATATTTTTTTCGGTTTGTTGTTAAGCTTTTAGGTTTTAAGGTTTAGAGATAGGGTTTCAGATATAGGGTTTTGGTTCTAGGTTTTAGGATATTTTTGGTATGGTTTTCGGGTTTAGGTTTATGATTTCAAGGTTAGGGTTTAGGTTTTAATGTTTCGGGTTTATTATTTTGATATTAGAGTAGAGGGAATAGTTTTATAGGTTCAGGAGTAGGCTTTTAGGTTTTAGGGTTTAGAGATTATGGTTTCTGGTATATGGTTTTGGTTCTAGGTTTTAAGATATTTTTGGTATGGTTTTCAGGTTTCGGTTTATGATTTCAGGGTTAGGGTTTAGGTTTTAAGGTTTAGGTTTTATTATTTTGGATTTGTTTTGTTCAGTTTTGGGGTTTCGGTTCATGATTTCAGGGGTAGGGTTTATGTTTTACAGTTTAGGGTTTATAATTTTGATTTTAGGCCATGGAGAATATTTTTTTTGGTTTGTTGTTAAGCTTTTAGGTTTTAGGGTTTAGAGATTAGGGTATCAGATTTAGGGTTTTGGTTTCAGGTTTTAGGATATTTTTGGTATGGTTTTCGGGTTTAGGTGTATGATTTCAAGGATAGGGTATAGGTTTTAAAGTTTCGGGTTTATTATTTTGATATTATGGTTTAGGGAAAAGTTTTTTAGGTTCAGGGGTAGGCTTTTAGGTTTTAGATTTTAGGTATTAGGGTTTCAGATATAGCATTTTGGGTCCAGGATTTAGGATTTGTTTGTTCGATTTGGAGGTTTCAGTTTATGATTTCAGGGGTATGGTTTATGTTTTAAGTTTTAGGGTTTATAATTTTTATATTAGGGTATGAGGAAGATGTTTTTGGTTTCAAGTTTCAGCTTTTAGGTTTTAGGGTTTAGATATTAGGGTTTCAGATATTGGGTTTTGGGTGTAGGTTTTAGGATTTTCTTTGGTGTGGTTTCTAGGTTTATGTTTATGATTTCAGGGCTATGGTTTAGGTTTTAAGGTTTAGGGTTTATTATTCTGAGATTAGGGTCTACGGAATATGTTTTTAGGTTCAAGGGTCATCATTTAGGTTTAAGATTTCAGGTATTAGGGTTTCAGATATAGTGTTTTGTGTCCAGGATTTAGGATTTGTTTTTTCGGTTTTGGGGTTTCGGTTTATGGTTTCACGGGTAGGGTTTAAGTTTTAAGGTTTAGGGTTTAAAATTTTGTGATTATGGGATAGGAAATATGTTTTTGGGTTCGGGTTTCAGCTTTTAGGTTTTAGGGTTTAGAGATTAGGGTTTCTGGTATATGGTTTTGGTTCTAGGTTTTAAGATATTTTTGGTATGGTTTTCAGGTTTTGGTTTATGATTTCAGGGTTAGGGTTTAGGTTTTAAGGTTTAGGTTTTATTATTTTTAGATTAGGGTTTAGGGAATAAGTTTTTAGTTTCATGTGTTAGGTTTTACGTTTTATAGTTCAGGTATTACGGTTTCAGATATAGTGTTTTGGGTCCTTGGTTTTCGGATTTTTTTGGTATGGTTTTCGAGTTTATGTTTATGATTTCAGAGTTAGGGTTTAGGTTTTAAGGTATAGAGTTCATTATTTTAAGAGTAGTGTATAGGTGATATGTTTTTATGTTCACGGGTAAGATTTTAGGTTTTAGATTTCTGGTATTAGGGTTTCTGATATTATGTTTTGGGTCCAGGATTTTGGATTTGTTTTGTTCAGTTTTGGGGTTTCGGTTCATGATTTCAGGGGTGGGGTTTATGTTTTACAGTTTAGGGTTTATAATTTTGATTTTAGGGCATGTAGAATATTTTTTTCGGTTTGTTGTTAAGCTTTTAGGTTTTAAGGTTTAGAGATAGGGTTTCAGATATAGGGTTTTGGTTCTAGGTTTTAGGATATTTTTGGTATGGTTTTCGGGTTTAGGTTTATGATTTCAAGGTTAGGGTTTAGGTTTTAATGTTTCGGGTTTATTATTTTGATATTAGAGTAGAGGGAATAGTTTTATAGGTTCAGGAGTAGGCTTTTAGGTTTTAGGGTTTAGAGATTATGGTTTCTGGTATATGGTTTTGGTTCTAGGTTTTAAGATATTTTTGGTATGGTTTTCAGGTTTCGGTTTATGATTTCAGGGTTAGGGTTTAGGTTTTAAGGTTTAGGTTTTATTATTTTGGATTTGTTTTGTTCAGTTTTGGGGTTTCGGTTCATGATTTCAGGGGTAGGGTTTATGTTTTACAGTTTAGGGTTTATAATTTTGATTTTAGGCCATGGAGAATATTTTTTTTGGTTTGTTGTTAAGCTTTTAGGTTTTAGGGTTTAGAGATTAGGGTATCAGATTTAGGGTTTTGGTTTCAGGTTTTAGGATATTTTTGGTATGGTTTTCGGGTTTAGGTGTATGATTTCAAGGATAGGGTATAGGTTTTAAAGTTTCGGGTTTATTATTTTGATATTATGGTTTAGGGAAAAGTTTTTTAGGTTCAGGGGTAGGCTTTTAGGTTTTAGATTTTAGGTATTAGGGTTTCAGATATAGCATTTTGGGTCCAGGATTTAGGATTTGTTTGTTCGATTTGGAGGTTTCAGTTTATGATTTCAGGGGTATGGTTTATGTTTTAAGTTTTAGGGTTTATAATTTTTATATTAGGGTATGAGGAAGATGTTTTTGGTTTCAAGTTTCAGCTTTTAGGTTTTAGGGTTTAGATATTAGGGTTTCAGATATTGGGTTTTGGGTGTAGGTTTTAGGATTTTCTTTGGTGTGGTTTCTAGGTTTATGTTTATGATTTCAGGGCTATGGTTTAGGTTTTAAGGTTTAGGGTTTATTATTCTGAGATTAGGGTCTACGGAATATGTTTTTAGGTTCAAGGGTCATCATTTAGGTTTAAGATTTCAGGTATTAGGGTTTCAGATATAGTGTTTTGTGTCCAGGATTTAGGATTTGTTTTTTCGGTTTTGGGGTTTCGGTTTATGGTTTCACGGGTAGGGTTTAAGTTTTAAGGTTTAGGGTTTAAAATTTTGTGATTATGGGATAGGAAATATGTTTTTGGGTTCGGGTTTCAGCTTTTAGGTTTTAGGGTTTAGAGATTAGGGTTTCTGGTATATGGTTTTGGTTCTAGGTTTTAAGATATTTTTGGTATGGTTTTCAGGTTTTGGTTTATGATTTCAGGGTTAGGGTTTAGGTTTTAAGGTTTAGGTTTTATTATTTTTAGATTAGGGTTTAGGGAATAAGTTTTTAGTTTCATGTGTTAGGTTTTACGTTTTATAGTTCAGGTATTACGGTTTCAGATATAGTGTTTTGGGTCCTTGGTTTTCGGATTTTTTTGGTATGGTTTTCGAGTTTATGTTTATGATTTCAGAGTTAGGGTTTAGGTTTTAAGGTATAGAGTTCATTATTTTAAGAGTAGTGTATAGGTGATATGTTTTTATGTTCACGGGTAAGATTTTAGGTTTTAGATTTCTGGTATTAGGGTTTCTGATATTATGTTTTGGGTCCAGGATTTTGGATTTGTTTTGTTCAGTTTTGGGGTTTCGGTTCATGATTTCAGGGGTGGGGTTTATGTTTTACAGTTTAGGGTTTATAATTTTGATTTTAGGGCATGTAGAATATTTTTTTCGGTTTGTTGTTAAGCTTTTAGGTTTTAAGGTTTAGAGATAGGGTTTCAGATATAGGGTTTTGGTTCTAGGTTTTAGGATATTTTTGGTATGGTTTTCGGGTTTAGGTTTATGATTTCAAGGTTAGGGTTTAGGTTTTAATGTTTCGGGTTTATTATTTTGATATTAGAGTAGAGGGAATAGTTTTATAGGTTCAGGAGTAGGCTTTTAGGTTTTAGGGTTTAGAGATTATGGTTTCTGGTATATGGTTTTGGTTCTAGGTTTTAAGATATTTTTGGTATGGTTTTCAGGTTTCGGTTTATGATTTCAGGGTTAGGGTTTAGGTTTTAAGGTTTAGGTTTTATTATTTTGGATTTGTTTTGTTCAGTTTTGGGGTTTCGGTTCATGATTTCAGGGGTAGGGTTTATGTTTTACAGTTTAGGGTTTATAATTTTGATTTTAGGCCATGGAGAATATTTTTTTTGGTTTGTTGTTAAGCTTTTAGGTTTTAGGGTTTAGAGATTAGGGTATCAGATTTAGGGTTTTGGTTTCAGGTTTTAGGATATTTTTGGTATGGTTTTCGGGTTTAGGTGTATGATTTCAAGGATAGGGTATAGGTTTTAAAGTTTCGGGTTTATTATTTTGATATTATGGTTTAGGGAAAAGTTTTTTAGGTTCAGGGGTAGGCTTTTAGGTTTTAGATTTTAGGTATTAGGGTTTCAGATATAGCATTTTGGGTCCAGGATTTAGGATTTGTTTGTTCGATTTGGAGGTTTCAGTTTATGATTTCAGGGGTATGGTTTATGTTTTAAGTTTTAGGGTTTATAATTTTTATATTAGGGTATGAGGAAGATGTTTTTGGTTTCAAGTTTCAGCTTTTAGGTTTTAGGGTTTAGATATTAGGGTTTCAGATATTGGGTTTTGGGTGTAGGTTTTAGGATTTTCTTTGGTGTGGTTTCTAGGTTTATGTTTATGATTTCAGGGCTATGGTTTAGGTTTTAAGGTTTAGGGTTTATTATTCTGAGATTAGGGTCTACGGAATATGTTTTTAGGTTCAAGGGTCATCATTTAGGTTTAAGATTTCAGGTATTAGGGTTTCAGATATAGTGTTTTGTGTCCAGGATTTAGGATTTGTTTTTTCGGTTTTGGGGTTTCGGTTTATGGTTTCACGGGTAGGGTTTAAGTTTTAAGGTTTAGGGTTTAAAATTTTGTGATTATGGGATAGGAAATATGTTTTTGGGTTCGGGTTTCAGCTTTTAGGTTTTAGGGTTTAGAGATTAGGGTTTCTGGTATATGGTTTTGGTTCTAGGTTTTAAGATATTTTTGGTATGGTTTTCAGGTTTTGGTTTATGATTTCAGGGTTAGGGTTTAGGTTTTAAGGTTTAGGTTTTATTATTTTTAGATTAGGGTTTAGGGAATAAGTTTTTAGTTTCATGTGTTAGGTTTTACGTTTTATAGTTCAGGTATTACGGTTTCAGATATAGTGTTTTGGGTCCTTGGTTTTCGGATTTTTTTGGTATGGTTTTCGAGTTTATGTTTATGATTTCAGAGTTAGGGTTTAGGTTTTAAGGTATAGAGTTCATTATTTTAAGAGTAGTGTATAGGTGATATGTTTTTATGTTCACGGGTAAGATTTTAGGTTTTAGATTTCTGGTATTAGGGTTTCTGATATTATGTTTTGGGTCCAGGATTTTGGATTTGTTTTGTTCAGTTTTGGGGTTTCGGTTCATGATTTCAGGGGTGGGGTTTATGTTTTACAGTTTAGGGTTTATAATTTTGATTTTAGGGCATGTAGAATATTTTTTTCGGTTTGTTGTTAAGCTTTTAGGTTTTAAGGTTTAGAGATAGGGTTTCAGATATAGGGTTTTGGTTCTAGGTTTTAGGATATTTTTGGTATGGTTTTCGGGTTTAGGTTTATGATTTCAAGGTTAGGGTTTAGGTTTTAATGTTTCGGGTTTATTATTTTGATATTAGAGTAGAGGGAATAGTTTTATAGGTTCAGGAGTAGGCTTTTAGGTTTTAGGGTTTAGAGATTATGGTTTCTGGTATATGGTTTTGGTTCTAGGTTTTAAGATATTTTTGGTATGGTTTTCAGGTTTCGGTTTATGATTTCAGGGTTAGGGTTTAGGTTTTAAGGTTTAGGTTTTATTATTTTGGATTTGTTTTGTTCAGTTTTGGGGTTTCGGTTCATGATTTCAGGGGTAGGGTTTATGTTTTACAGTTTAGGGTTTATAATTTTGATTTTAGGCCATGGAGAATATTTTTTTTGGTTTGTTGTTAAGCTTTTAGGTTTTAGGGTTTAGAGATTAGGGTATCAGATTTAGGGTTTTGGTTTCAGGTTTTAGGATATTTTTGGTATGGTTTTCGGGTTTAGGTGTATGATTTCAAGGATAGGGTATAGGTTTTAAAGTTTCGGGTTTATTATTTTGATATTATGGTTTAGGGAAAAGTTTTTTAGGTTCAGGGGTAGGCTTTTAGGTTTTAGATTTTAGGTATTAGGGTTTCAGATATAGCATTTTGGGTCCAGGATTTAGGATTTGTTTGTTCGATTTGGAGGTTTCAGTTTATGATTTCAGGGGTATGGTTTATGTTTTAAGTTTTAGGGTTTATAATTTTTATATTAGGGTATGAGGAAGATGTTTTTGGTTTCAAGTTTCAGCTTTTAGGTTTTAGGGTTTAGATATTAGGGTTTCAGATATTGGGTTTTGGGTGTAGGTTTTAGGATTTTCTTTGGTGTGGTTTCTAGGTTTATGTTTATGATTTCAGGGCTATGGTTTAGGTTTTAAGGTTTAGGGTTTATTATTCTGAGATTAGGGTCTACGGAATATGTTTTTAGGTTCAAGGGTCATCATTTAGGTTTAAGATTTCAGGTATTAGGGTTTCAGATATAGTGTTTTGTGTCCAGGATTTAGGATTTGTTTTTTCGGTTTTGGGGTTTCGGTTTATGGTTTCACGGGTAGGGTTTAAGTTTTAAGGTTTAGGGTTTAAAATTTTGTGATTATGGGATAGGAAATATGTTTTTGGGTTCGGGTTTCAGCTTTTAGGTTTTAGGGTTTAGAGATTAGGGTTTCTGGTATATGGTTTTGGTTCTAGGTTTTAAGATATTTTTGGTATGGTTTTCAGGTTTTGGTTTATGATTTCAGGGTTAGGGTTTAGGTTTTAAGGTTTAGGTTTTATTATTTTTAGATTAGGGTTTAGGGAATAAGTTTTTAGTTTCATGTGTTAGGTTTTACGTTTTATAGTTCAGGTATTACGGTTTCAGATATAGTGTTTTGGGTCCTTGGTTTTCGGATTTTTTTGGTATGGTTTTCGAGTTTATGTTTATGATTTCAGAGTTAGGGTTTAGGTTTTAAGGTATAGAGTTCATTATTTTAAGAGTAGTGTATAGGTGATATGTTTTTATGTTCACGGGTAAGATTTTAGGTTTTAGATTTCTGGTATTAGGGTTTCTGATATTATGTTTTGGGTCCAGGATTTTGGATTTGTTTTGTTCAGTTTTGGGGTTTCGGTTCATGATTTCAGGGGTGGGGTTTATGTTTTACAGTTTAGGGTTTATAATTTTGATTTTAGGGCATGTAGAATATTTTTTTCGGTTTGTTGTTAAGCTTTTAGGTTTTAAGGTTTAGAGATAGGGTTTCAGATATAGGGTTTTGGTTCTAGGTTTTAGGATATTTTTGGTATGGTTTTCGGGTTTAGGTTTATGATTTCAAGGTTAGGGTTTAGGTTTTAATGTTTCGGGTTTATTATTTTGATATTAGAGTAGAGGGAATAGTTTTATAGGTTCAGGAGTAGGCTTTTAGGTTTTAGGGTTTAGAGATTATGGTTTCTGGTATATGGTTTTGGTTCTAGGTTTTAAGATATTTTTGGTATGGTTTTCAGGTTTCGGTTTATGATTTCAGGGTTAGGGTTTAGGTTTTAAGGTTTAGGTTTTATTATTTTGGATTTGTTTTGTTCAGTTTTGGGGTTTCGGTTCATGATTTCAGGGGTAGGGTTTATGTTTTACAGTTTAGGGTTTATAATTTTGATTTTAGGCCATGGAGAATATTTTTTTTGGTTTGTTGTTAAGCTTTTAGGTTTTAGGGTTTAGAGATTAGGGTATCAGATTTAGGGTTTTGGTTTCAGGTTTTAGGATATTTTTGGTATGGTTTTCGGGTTTAGGTGTATGATTTCAAGGATAGGGTATAGGTTTTAAAGTTTCGGGTTTATTATTTTGATATTATGGTTTAGGGAAAAGTTTTTTAGGTTCAGGGGTAGGCTTTTAGGTTTTAGATTTTAGGTATTAGGGTTTCAGATATAGCATTTTGGGTCCAGGATTTAGGATTTGTTTGTTCGATTTGGAGGTTTCAGTTTATGATTTCAGGGGTATGGTTTATGTTTTAAGTTTTAGGGTTTATAATTTTTATATTAGGGTATGAGGAAGATGTTTTTGGTTTCAAGTTTCAGCTTTTAGGTTTTAGGGTTTAGATATTAGGGTTTCAGATATTGGGTTTTGGGTGTAGGTTTTAGGATTTTCTTTGGTGTGGTTTCTAGGTTTATGTTTATGATTTCAGGGCTATGGTTTAGGTTTTAAGGTTTAGGGTTTATTATTCTGAGATTAGGGTCTACGGAATATGTTTTTAGGTTCAAGGGTCATCATTTAGGTTTAAGATTTCAGGTATTAGGGTTTCAGATATAGTGTTTTGTGTCCAGGATTTAGGATTTGTTTTTTCGGTTTTGGGGTTTCGGTTTATGGTTTCACGGGTAGGGTTTAAGTTTTAAGGTTTAGGGTTTAAAATTTTGTGATTATGGGATAGGAAATATGTTTTTGGGTTCGGGTTTCAGCTTTTAGGTTTTAGGGTTTAGAGATTAGGGTTTCTGGTATATGGTTTTGGTTCTAGGTTTTAAGATATTTTTGGTATGGTTTTCAGGTTTTGGTTTATGATTTCAGGGTTAGGGTTTAGGTTTTAAGGTTTAGGTTTTATTATTTTTAGATTAGGGTTTAGGGAATAAGTTTTTAGTTTCATGTGTTAGGTTTTACGTTTTATAGTTCAGGTATTACGGTTTCAGATATAGTGTTTTGGGTCCTTGGTTTTCGGATTTTTTTGGTATGGTTTTCGAGTTTATGTTTATGATTTCAGAGTTAGGGTTTAGGTTTTAAGGTATAGAGTTCATTATTTTAAGAGTAGTGTATAGGTGATATGTTTTTATGTTCACGGGTAAGATTTTAGGTTTTAGATTTCTGGTATTAGGGTTTCTGATATTATGTTTTGGGTCCAGGATTTTGGATTTGTTTTGTTCAGTTTTGGGGTTTCGGTTCATGATTTCAGGGGTGGGGTTTATGTTTTACAGTTTAGGGTTTATAATTTTGATTTTAGGGCATGTAGAATATTTTTTTCGGTTTGTTGTTAAGCTTTTAGGTTTTAAGGTTTAGAGATAGGGTTTCAGATATAGGGTTTTGGTTCTAGGTTTTAGGATATTTTTGGTATGGTTTTCGGGTTTAGGTTTATGATTTCAAGGTTAGGGTTTAGGTTTTAATGTTTCGGGTTTATTATTTTGATATTAGAGTAGAGGGAATAGTTTTATAGGTTCAGGAGTAGGCTTTTAGGTTTTAGGGTTTAGAGATTATGGTTTCTGGTATATGGTTTTGGTTCTAGGTTTTAAGATATTTTTGGTATGGTTTTCAGGTTTCGGTTTATGATTTCAGGGTTAGGGTTTAGGTTTTAAGGTTTAGGTTTTATTATTTTGGATTTGTTTTGTTCAGTTTTGGGGTTTCGGTTCATGATTTCAGGGGTAGGGTTTATGTTTTACAGTTTAGGGTTTATAATTTTGATTTTAGGCCATGGAGAATATTTTTTTTGGTTTGTTGTTAAGCTTTTAGGTTTTAGGGTTTAGAGATTAGGGTATCAGATTTAGGGTTTTGGTTTCAGGTTTTAGGATATTTTTGGTATGGTTTTCGGGTTTAGGTGTATGATTTCAAGGATAGGGTATAGGTTTTAAAGTTTCGGGTTTATTATTTTGATATTATGGTTTAGGGAAAAGTTTTTTAGGTTCAGGGGTAGGCTTTTAGGTTTTAGATTTTAGGTATTAGGGTTTCAGATATAGCATTTTGGGTCCAGGATTTAGGATTTGTTTGTTCGATTTGGAGGTTTCAGTTTATGATTTCAGGGGTATGGTTTATGTTTTAAGTTTTAGGGTTTATAATTTTTATATTAGGGTATGAGGAAGATGTTTTTGGTTTCAAGTTTCAGCTTTTAGGTTTTAGGGTTTAGATATTAGGGTTTCAGATATTGGGTTTTGGGTGTAGGTTTTAGGATTTTCTTTGGTGTGGTTTCTAGGTTTATGTTTATGATTTCAGGGCTATGGTTTAGGTTTTAAGGTTTAGGGTTTATTATTCTGAGATTAGGGTCTACGGAATATGTTTTTAGGTTCAAGGGTCATCATTTAGGTTTAAGATTTCAGGTATTAGGGTTTCAGATATAGTGTTTTGTGTCCAGGATTTAGGATTTGTTTTTTCGGTTTTGGGGTTTCGGTTTATGGTTTCACGGGTAGGGTTTAAGTTTTAAGGTTTAGGGTTTAAAATTTTGTGATTATGGGATAGGAAATATGTTTTTGGGTTCGGGTTTCAGCTTTTAGGTTTTAGGGTTTAGAGATTAGGGTTTCTGGTATATGGTTTTGGTTCTAGGTTTTAAGATATTTTTGGTATGGTTTTCAGGTTTTGGTTTATGATTTCAGGGTTAGGGTTTAGGTTTTAAGGTTTAGGTTTTATTATTTTTAGATTAGGGTTTAGGGAATAAGTTTTTAGTTTCATGTGTTAGGTTTTACGTTTTATAGTTCAGGTATTACGGTTTCAGATATAGTGTTTTGGGTCCTTGGTTTTCGGATTTTTTTGGTATGGTTTTCGAGTTTATGTTTATGATTTCAGAGTTAGGGTTTAGGTTTTAAGGTATAGAGTTCATTATTTTAAGAGTAGTGTATAGGTGATATGTTTTTATGTTCACGGGTAAGATTTTAGGTTTTAGATTTCTGGTATTAGGGTTTCTGATATTATGTTTTGGGTCCAGGATTTTGGATTTGTTTTGTTCAGTTTTGGGGTTTCGGTTCATGATTTCAGGGGTGGGGTTTATGTTTTACAGTTTAGGGTTTATAATTTTGATTTTAGGGCATGTAGAATATTTTTTTCGGTTTGTTGTTAAGCTTTTAGGTTTTAAGGTTTAGAGATAGGGTTTCAGATATAGGGTTTTGGTTCTAGGTTTTAGGATATTTTTGGTATGGTTTTCGGGTTTAGGTTTATGATTTCATGGTTAGGGTTTAGGTTTTAATGTTTCGGGTTTATTATTTTGATATTAGAGTAGAGGGAATAGTTTTATAGGTTCAGGAGTAGGCTTTTAGGTTTTAGGGTTTAGAGATTATGGTTTCTGGTATATGGTTTTGGTTCTAGGTTTTAAGATATTTTTGGTATGGTTTTCAGGTTTCGGTTTATGATTTCAGGGTTAGGGTTTAGGTTTTAAGGTTTAGGTTTTATTATTTTGGATTTGTTTTGTTCAGTTTTGGGGTTTCGGTTCATGATTTCAGGGGTAGGGTTTATGTTTTACAGTTTAGGGTTTATAATTTTGATTTTAGGCCATGGAGAATATTTTTTTTGGTTTGTTGTTAAGCTTTTAGGTTTTAGGGTTTAGAGATTAGGGTATCAGATTTAGGGTTTTGGTTTCAGGTTTTAGGATATTTTTGGTATGGTTTTCGGGTTTAGGTGTATGATTTCAAGGATAGGGTATAGGTTTTAAAGTTTCGGGTTTATTATTTTGATATTATGGTTTAGGGAAAAGTTTTTTAGGTTCAGGGGTAGGCTTTTAGGTTTTAGATTTTAGGTATTAGGGTTTCAGATATAGCATTTTGGGTCCAGGATTTAGGATTTGTTTGTTCGATTTGGAGGTTTCAGTTTATGATTTCAGGGGTATGGTTTATGTTTTAAGTTTTAGGGTTTATAATTTTTATATTAGGGTATGAGGAAGATGTTTTTGGTTTCAAGTTTCAGCTTTTAGGTTTTAGGGTTTAGATATTAGGGTTTCAGATATTGGGTTTTGGGTGTAGGTTTTAGGATTTTCTTTGGTGTGGTTTCTAGGTTTATGTTTATGATTTCAGGGCTATGGTTTAGGTTTTAAGGTTTAGGGTTTATTATTCTGAGATTAGGGTCTACGGAATATGTTTTTAGGTTCAAGGGTCATCATTTAGGTTTAAGATTTCAGGTATTAGGGTTTCAGATATAGTGTTTTGTGTCCAGGATTTAGGATTTGTTTTTTCGGTTTTGGGGTTTCGGTTTATGGTTTCACGGGTAGGGTTTAAGTTTTAAGGTTTAGGGTTTAAAATTTTGTGATTATGGGATAGGAAATATGTTTTTGGGTTCGGGTTTCAGCTTTTAGGTTTTAGGGTTTAGAGATTAGGGTTTCTGGTATATGGTTTTGGTTCTAGGTTTTAAGATATTTTTGGTATGGTTTTCAGGTTTTGGTTTATGATTTCAGGGTTAGGGTTTAGGTTTTAAGGTTTAGGTTTTATTATTTTTAGATTAGGGTTTAGGGAATAAGTTTTTAGTTTCATGTGTTAGGTTTTACGTTTTATAGTTCAGGTATTACGGTTTCAGATATAGTGTTTTGGGTCCTTGGTTTTCGGATTTTTTTGGTATGGTTTTCGAGTTTATGTTTATGATTTCAGAGTTAGGGTTTAGGTTTTAAGGTATAGAGTTCATTATTTTAAGAGTAGTGTATAGGTGATATGTTTTTATGTTCACGGGTAAGATTTTAGGTTTTAGATTTCTGGTATTAGGGTTTCTGATATTATGTTTTGGGTCCAGGATTTTGGATTTGTTTTGTTCAGTTTTGGGGTTTCGGTTCATGATTTCAGGGGTGGGGTTTATGTTTTACAGTTTAGGGTTTATAATTTTGATTTTAGGGCATGTAGAATATTTTTTTCGGTTTGTTGTTAAGCTTTTAGGTTTTAAGGTTTAGAGATAGGGTTTCAGATATAGGGTTTTGGTTCTAGGTTTTAGGATATTTTTGGTATGGTTTTCGGGTTTAGGTTTATGATTTCAAGGTTAGGGTTTAGGTTTTAATGTTTCGGGTTTATTATTTTGATATTAGAGTAGAGGGAATAGTTTTATAGGTTCAGGAGTAGGCTTTTAGGTTTTAGGGTTTAGAGATTATGGTTTCTGGTATATGGTTTTGGTTCTAGGTTTTAAGATATTTTTGGTATGGTTTTCAGGTTTCGGTTTATGATTTCAGGGTTAGGGTTTAGGTTTTAAGGTTTAGGTTTTATTATTTTGGATTTGTTTTGTTCAGTTTTGGGGTTTCGGTTCATGATTTCAGGGGTAGGGTTTATGTTTTACAGTTTAGGGTTTATAATTTTGATTTTAGGCCATGGAGAATATTTTTTTTGGTTTGTTGTTAAGCTTTTAGGTTTTAGGGTTTAGAGATTAGGGTATCAGATTTAGGGTTTTGGTTTCAGGTTTTAGGATATTTTTGGTATGGTTTTCGGGTTTAGGTGTATGATTTCAAGGATAGGGTATAGGTTTTAAAGTTTCGGGTTTATTATTTTGATATTATGGTTTAGGGAAAAGTTTTTTAGGTTCAGGGGTAGGCTTTTAGGTTTTAGATTTTAGGTATTAGGGTTTCAGATATAGCATTTTGGGTCCAGGATTTAGGATTTGTTTGTTCGATTTGGAGGTTTCAGTTTATGATTTCAGGGGTATGGTTTATGTTTTAAGTTTTAGGGTTTATAATTTTTATATTAGGGTATGAGGAAGATGTTTTTGGTTTCAAGTTTCAGCTTTTAGGTTTTAGGGTTTAGATATTAGGGTTTCAGATATTGGGTTTTGGGTGTAGGTTTTAGGATTTTCTTTGGTGTGGTTTCTAGGTTTATGTTTATGATTTCAGGGCTATGGTTTAGGTTTTAAGGTTTAGGGTTTATTATTCTGAGATTAGGGTCTACGGAATATGTTTTTAGGTTCAAGGGTCATCATTTAGGTTTAAGATTTCAGGTATTAGGGTTTCAGATATAGTGTTTTGTGTCCAGGATTTAGGATTTGTTTTTTCGGTTTTGGGGTTTCGGTTTATGGTTTCACGGGTAGGGTTTAAGTTTTAAGGTTTAGGGTTTAAAATTTTGTGATTATGGGATAGGAAATATGTTTTTGGGTTCGGGTTTCAGCTTTTAGGTTTTAGGGTTTAGAGATTAGGGTTTCTGGTATATGGTTTTGGTTCTAGGTTTTAAGATATTTTTGGTATGGTTTTCAGGTTTTGGTTTATGATTTCAGGGTTAGGGTTTAGGTTTTAAGGTTTAGGTTTTATTATTTTTAGATTAGGGTTTAGGGAATAAGTTTTTAGTTTCATGTGTTAGGTTTTACGTTTTATAGTTCAGGTATTACGGTTTCAGATATAGTGTTTTGGGTCCTTGGTTTTCGGATTTTTTTGGTATGGTTTTCGAGTTTATGTTTATGATTTCAGAGTTAGGGTTTAGGTTTTAAGGTATAGAGTTCATTATTTTAAGAGTAGTGTATAGGTGATATGTTTTTATGTTCACGGGTAAGATTTTAGGTTTTAGATTTCTGGTATTAGGGTTTCTGATATTATGTTTTGGGTCCAGGATTTTGGATTTGTTTTGTTCAGTTTTGGGGTTTCGGTTCATGATTTCAGGGGTGGGGTTTATGTTTTACAGTTTAGGGTTTATAATTTTGATTTTAGGGCATGTAGAATATTTTTTTCGGTTTGTTGTTAAGCTTTTAGGTTTTAAGGTTTAGAGATAGGGTTTCAGATATAGGGTTTTGGTTCTAGGTTTTAGGATATTTTTGGTATGGTTTTCGGGTTTAGGTTTATGATTTCAAGGTTAGGGTTTAGGTTTTAATGTTTCGGGTTTATTATTTTGATATTAGAGTAGAGGGAATAGTTTTATAGGTTCAGGAGTAGGCTTTTAGGTTTTAGGGTTTAGAGATTATGGTTTCTGGTATATGGTTTTGGTTCTAGGTTTTAAGATATTTTTGGTATGGTTTTCAGGTTTCGGTTTATGATTTCAGGGTTAGGGTTTAGGTTTTAAGGTTTAGGTTTTATTATTTTGGATTTGTTTTGTTCAGTTTTGGGGTTTCGGTTCATGATTTCAGGGGTAGGGTTTATGTTTTACAGTTTAGGGTTTATAATTTTGATTTTAGGCCATGGAGAATATTTTTTTTGGTTTGTTGTTAAGCTTTTAGGTTTTAGGGTTTAGAGATTAGGGTATCAGATTTAGGGTTTTGGTTTCAGGTTTTAGGATATTTTTGGTATGGTTTTCGGGTTTAGGTGTATGATTTCAAGGATAGGGTATAGGTTTTAAAGTTTCGGGTTTATTATTTTGATATTATGGTTTAGGGAAAAGTTTTTTAGGTTCAGGGGTAGGCTTTTAGGTTTTAGATTTTAGGTATTAGGGTTTCAGATATAGCATTTTGGGTCCAGGATTTAGGATTTGTTTGTTCGATTTGGAGGTTTCAGTTTATGATTTCAGGGGTATGGTTTATGTTTTAAGTTTTAGGGTTTATAATTTTTATATTAGGGTATGAGGAAGATGTTTTTGGTTTCAAGTTTCAGCTTTTAGGTTTTAGGGTTTAGATATTAGGGTTTCAGATATTGGGTTTTGGGTGTAGGTTTTAGGATTTTCTTTGGTGTGGTTTCTAGGTTTATGTTTATGATTTCAGGGCTATGGTTTAGGTTTTAAGGTTTAGGGTTTATTATTCTGAGATTAGGGTCTACGGAATATGTTTTTAGGTTCAAGGGTCATCATTTAGGTTTAAGATTTCAGGTATTAGGGTTTCAGATATAGTGTTTTGTGTCCAGGATTTAGGATTTGTTTTTTCGGTTTTGGGGTTTCGGTTTATGGTTTCACGGGTAGGGTTTAAGTTTTAAGGTTTAGGGTTTAAAATTTTGTGATTATGGGATAGGAAATATGTTTTTGGGTTCGGGTTTCAGCTTTTAGGTTTTAGGGTTTAGAGATTAGGGTTTCTGGTATATGGTTTTGGTTCTAGGTTTTAAGATATTTTTGGTATGGTTTTCAGGTTTTGGTTTATGATTTCAGGGTTAGGGTTTAGGTTTTAAGGTTTAGGTTTTATTATTTTTAGATTAGGGTTTAGGGAATAAGTTTTTAGTTTCATGTGTTAGGTTTTACGTTTTATAGTTCAGGTATTACGGTTTCAGATATAGTGTTTTGGGTCCTTGGTTTTCGGATTTTTTTGGTATGGTTTTCGAGTTTATGTTTATGATTTCAGAGTTAGGGTTTAGGTTTTAAGGTATAGAGTTCATTATTTTAAGAGTAGTGTATAGGTGATATGTTTTTATGTTCACGGGTAAGATTTTAGGTTTTAGATTTCTGGTATTAGGGTTTCTGATATTATGTTTTGGGTCCAGGATTTTGGATTTGTTTTGTTCAGTTTTGGGGTTTCGGTTCATGATTTCAGGGGTGGGGTTTATGTTTTACAGTTTAGGGTTTATAATTTTGATTTTAGGGCATGTAGAATATTTTTTTCGGTTTGTTGTTAAGCTTTTAGGTTTTAAGGTTTAGAGATAGGGTTTCAGATATAGGGTTTTGGTTCTAGGTTTTAGGATATTTTTGGTATGGTTTTCGGGTTTAGGTTTATGATTTCAAGGTTAGGGTTTAGGTTTTAATGTTTCGGGTTTATTATTTTGATATTAGAGTAGAGGGAATAGTTTTATAGGTTCAGGAGTAGGCTTTTAGGTTTTAGGGTTTAGAGATTATGGTTTCTGGTATATGGTTTTGGTTCTAGGTTTTAAGATATTTTTGGTATGGTTTTCAGGTTTCGGTTTATGATTTCAGGGTTAGGGTTTAGGTTTTAAGGTTTAGGTTTTATTATTTTGGATTTGTTTTGTTCAGTTTTGGGGTTTCGGTTCATGATTTCAGGGGTAGGGTTTATGTTTTACAGTTTAGGGTTTATAATTTTGATTTTAGGCCATGGAGAATATTTTTTTTGGTTTGTTGTTAAGCTTTTAGGTTTTAGGGTTTAGAGATTAGGGTATCAGATTTAGGGTTTTGGTTTCAGGTTTTAGGATATTTTTGGTATGGTTTTCGGGTTTAGGTGTATGATTTCAAGGATAGGGTATAGGTTTTAAAGTTTCGGGTTTATTATTTTGATATTATGGTTTAGGGAAAAGTTTTTTAGGTTCAGGGGTAGGCTTTTAGGTTTTAGATTTTAGGTATTAGGGTTTCAGATATAGCATTTTGGGTCCAGGATTTAGGATTTGTTTGTTCGATTTGGAGGTTTCAGTTTATGATTTCAGGGGTATGGTTTATGTTTTAAGTTTTAGGGTTTATAATTTTTATATTAGGGTATGAGGAAGATGTTTTTGGTTTCAAGTTTCAGCTTTTAGGTTTTAGGGTTTAGATATTAGGGTTTCAGATATTGGGTTTTGGGTGTAGGTTTTAGGATTTTCTTTGGTGTGGTTTCTAGGTTTATGTTTATGATTTCAGGGCTATGGTTTAGGTTTTAAGGTTTAGGGTTTATTATTCTGAGATTAGGGTCTACGGAATATGTTTTTAGGTTCAAGGGTCATCATTTAGGTTTAAGATTTCAGGTATTAGGGTTTCAGATATAGTGTTTTGTGTCCAGGATTTAGGATTTGTTTTTTCGGTTTTGGGGTTTCGGTTTATGGTTTCACGGGTAGGGTTTAAGTTTTAAGGTTTAGGGTTTAAAATTTTGTGATTATGGGATAGGAAATATGTTTTTGGGTTCGGGTTTCAGCTTTTAGGTTTTAGGGTTTAGAGATTAGGGTTTCTGGTATATGGTTTTGGTTCTAGGTTTTAAGATATTTTTGGTATGGTTTTCAGGTTTTGGTTTATGATTTCAGGGTTAGGGTTTAGGTTTTAAGGTTTAGGTTTTATTATTTTTAGATTAGGGTTTAGGGAATAAGTTTTTAGTTTCATGTGTTAGGTTTTACGTTTTATAGTTCAGGTATTACGGTTTCAGATATAGTGTTTTGGGTCCTTGGTTTTCGGATTTTTTTGGTATGGTTTTCGAGTTTATGTTTATGATTTCAGAGTTAGGGTTTAGGTTTTAAGGTATAGAGTTCATTATTTTAAGAGTAGTGTATAGGTGATATGTTTTTATGTTCACGGGTAAGATTTTAGGTTTTAGATTTCTGGTATTAGGGTTTCTGATATTATGTTTTGGGTCCAGGATTTTGGATTTGTTTTGTTCAGTTTTGGGGTTTCGGTTCATGATTTCAGGGGTGGGGTTTATGTTTTACAGTTTAGGGTTTATAATTTTGATTTTAGGGCATGTAGAATATTTTTTTCGGTTTGTTGTTAAGCTTTTAGGTTTTAAGGTTTAGAGATAGGGTTTCAGATATAGGGTTTTGGTTCTAGGTTTTAGGATATTTTTGGTATGGTTTTCGGGTTTAGGTTTATGATTTCAAGGTTAGGGTTTAGGTTTTAATGTTTCGGGTTTATTATTTTGATATTAGAGTAGAGGGAATAGTTTTATAGGTTCAGGAGTAGGCTTTTAGGTTTTAGGGTTTAGAGATTATGGTTTCTGGTATATGGTTTTGGTTCTAGGTTTTAAGATATTTTTGGTATGGTTTTCAGGTTTCGGTTTATGATTTCAGGGTTAGGGTTTAGGTTTTAAGGTTTAGGTTTTATTATTTTGGATTTGTTTTGTTCAGTTTTGGGGTTTCGGTTCATGATTTCAGGGGTAGGGTTTATGTTTTACAGTTTAGGGTTTATAATTTTGATTTTAGGCCATGGAGAATATTTTTTTTGGTTTGTTGTTAAGCTTTTAGGTTTTAGGGTTTAGAGATTAGGGTATCAGATTTAGGGTTTTGGTTTCAGGTTTTAGGATATTTTTGGTATGGTTTTCGGGTTTAGGTGTATGATTTCAAGGATAGGGTATAGGTTTTAAAGTTTCGGGTTTATTATTTTGATATTATGGTTTAGGGAAAAGTTTTTTAGGTTCAGGGGTAGGCTTTTAGGTTTTAGATTTTAGGTATTAGGGTTTCAGATATAGCATTTTGGGTCCAGGATTTAGGATTTGTTTGTTCGATTTGGAGGTTTCAGTTTATGATTTCAGGGGTATGGTTTATGTTTTAAGTTTTAGGGTTTATAATTTTTATATTAGGGTATGAGGAAGATGTTTTTGGTTTCAAGTTTCAGCTTTTAGGTTTTAGGGTTTAGATATTAGGGTTTCAGATATTGGGTTTTGGGTGTAGGTTTTAGGATTTTCTTTGGTGTGGTTTCTAGGTTTATGTTTATGATTTCAGGGCTATGGTTTAGGTTTTAAGGTTTAGGGTTTATTATTCTGAGATTAGGGTCTACGGAATATGTTTTTAGGTTCAAGGGTCATCATTTAGGTTTAAGATTTCAGGTATTAGGGTTTCAGATATAGTGTTTTGTGTCCAGGATTTAGGATTTGTTTTTTCGGTTTTGGGGTTTCGGTTTATGGTTTCACGGGTAGGGTTTAAGTTTTAAGGTTTAGGGTTTAAAATTTTGTGATTATGGGATAGGAAATATGTTTTTGGGTTCGGGTTTCAGCTTTTAGGTTTTAGGGTTTAGAGATTAGGGTTTCTGGTATATGGTTTTGGTTCTAGGTTTTAAGATATTTTTGGTATGGTTTTCAGGTTTTGGTTTATGATTTCAGGGTTAGGGTTTAGGTTTTAAGGTTTAGGTTTTATTATTTTTAGATTAGGGTTTAGGGAATAAGTTTTTAGTTTCATGTGTTAGGTTTTACGTTTTATAGTTCAGGTATTACGGTTTCAGATATAGTGTTTTGGGTCCTTGGTTTTCGGATTTTTTTGGTATGGTTTTCGAGTTTATGTTTATGATTTCAGAGTTAGGGTTTAGGTTTTAAGGTATAGAGTTCATTATTTTAAGAGTAGTGTATAGGTGATATGTTTTTATGTTCACGGGTAAGATTTTAGGTTTTAGATTTCTGGTATTAGGGTTTCTGATATTATGTTTTGGGTCCAGGATTTTGGATTTGTTTTGTTCAGTTTTGGGGTTTCGGTTCATGATTTCAGGGGTGGGGTTTATGTTTTACAGTTTAGGGTTTATAATTTTGATTTTAGGGCATGTAGAATATTTTTTTCGGTTTGTTGTTAAGCTTTTAGGTTTTAAGGTTTAGAGATAGGGTTTCAGATATAGGGTTTTGGTTCTAGGTTTTAGGATATTTTTGGTATGGTTTTCGGGTTTAGGTTTATGATTTCAAGGTTAGGGTTTAGGTTTTAATGTTTCGGGTTTATTATTTTGATATTAGAGTAGAGGGAATAGTTTTATAGGTTCAGGAGTAGGCTTTTAGGTTTTAGGGTTTAGAGATTATGGTTTCTGGTATATGGTTTTGGTTCTAGGTTTTAAGATATTTTTGGTATGGTTTTCAGGTTTCGGTTTATGATTTCAGGGTTAGGGTTTAGGTTTTAAGGTTTAGGTTTTATTATTTTGGATTTGTTTTGTTCAGTTTTGGGGTTTCGGTTCATGATTTCAGGGGTAGGGTTTATGTTTTACAGTTTAGGGTTTATAATTTTGATTTTAGGCCATGGAGAATATTTTTTTTGGTTTGTTGTTAAGCTTTTAGGTTTTAGGGTTTAGAGATTAGGGTATCAGATTTAGGGTTTTGGTTTCAGGTTTTAGGATATTTTTGGTATGGTTTTCGGGTTTAGGTGTATGATTTCAAGGATAGGGTATAGGTTTTAAAGTTTCGGGTTTATTATTTTGATATTATGGTTTAGGGAAAAGTTTTTTAGGTTCAGGGGTAGGCTTTTAGGTTTTAGATTTTAGGTATTAGGGTTTCAGATATAGCATTTTGGGTCCAGGATTTAGGATTTGTTTGTTCGATTTGGAGGTTTCAGTTTATGATTTCAGGGGTATGGTTTATGTTTTAAGTTTTAGGGTTTATAATTTTTATATTAGGGTATGAGGAAGATGTTTTTGGTTTCAAGTTTCAGCTTTTAGGTTTTAGGGTTTAGATATTAGGGTTTCAGATATTGGGTTTTGGGTGTAGGTTTTAGGATTTTCTTTGGTGTGGTTTCTAGGTTTATGTTTATGATTTCAGGGCTATGGTTTAGGTTTTAAGGTTTAGGGTTTATTATTCTGAGATTAGGGTCTACGGAATATGTTTTTAGGTTCAAGGGTCATCATTTAGGTTTAAGATTTCAGGTATTAGGGTTTCAGATATAGTGTTTTGTGTCCAGGATTTAGGATTTGTTTTTTCGGTTTTGGGGTTTCGGTTTATGGTTTCACGGGTAGGGTTTAAGTTTTAAGGTTTAGGGTTTAAAATTTTGTGATTATGGGATAGGAAATATGTTTTTGGGTTCGGGTTTCAGCTTTTAGGTTTTAGGGTTTAGAGATTAGGGTTTCTGGTATATGGTTTTGGTTCTAGGTTTTAAGATATTTTTGGTATGGTTTTCAGGTTTTGGTTTATGATTTCAGGGTTAGGGTTTAGGTTTTAAGGTTTAGGTTTTATTATTTTTAGATTAGGGTTTAGGGAATAAGTTTTTAGTTTCATGTGTTAGGTTTTACGTTTTATAGTTCAGGTATTACGGTTTCAGATATAGTGTTTTGGGTCCTTGGTTTTCGGATTTTTTTGGTATGGTTTTCGAGTTTATGTTTATGATTTCAGAGTTAGGGTTTAGGTTTTAAGGTATAGAGTTCATTATTTTAAGAGTAGTGTATAGGTGATATGTTTTTATGTTCACGGGTAAGATTTTAGGTTTTAGATTTCTGGTATTAGGGTTTCTGATATTATGTTTTGGGTCCAGGATTTTGGATTTGTTTTGTTCAGTTTTGGGGTTTCGGTTCATGATTTCAGGGGTGGGGTTTATGTTTTACAGTTTAGGGTTTATAATTTTGATTTTAGGGCATGTAGAATATTTTTTTCGGTTTGTTGTTAAGCTTTTAGGTTTTAAGGTTTAGAGATAGGGTTTCAGATATAGGGTTTTGGTTCTAGGTTTTAGGATATTTTTGGTATGGTTTTCGGGTTTAGGTTTATGATTTCAAGGTTAGGGTTTAGGTTTTAATGTTTCGGGTTTATTATTTTGATATTAGAGTAGAGGGAATAGTTTTATAGGTTCAGGAGTAGGCTTTTAGGTTTTAGGGTTTAGAGATTATGGTTTCTGGTATATGGTTTTGGTTCTAGGTTTTAAGATATTTTTGGTATGGTTTTCAGGTTTCGGTTTATGATTTCAGGGTTAGGGTTTAGGTTTTAAGGTTTAGGTTTTATTATTTTGGATTTGTTTTGTTCAGTTTTGGGGTTTCGGTTCATGATTTCAGGGGTAGGGTTTATGTTTTACAGTTTAGGGTTTATAATTTTGATTTTAGGCCATGGAGAATATTTTTTTTGGTTTGTTGTTAAGCTTTTAGGTTTTAGGGTTTAGAGATTAGGGTATCAGATTTAGGGTTTTGGTTTCAGGTTTTAGGATATTTTTGGTATGGTTTTCGGGTTTAGGTGTATGATTTCAAGGATAGGGTATAGGTTTTAAAGTTTCGGGTTTATTATTTTGATATTATGGTTTAGGGAAAAGTTTTTTAGGTTCAGGGGTAGGCTTTTAGGTTTTAGATTTTAGGTATTAGGGTTTCAGATATAGCATTTTGGGTCCAGGATTTAGGATTTGTTTGTTCGATTTGGAGGTTTCAGTTTATGATTTCAGGGGTATGGTTTATGTTTTAAGTTTTAGGGTTTATAATTTTTATATTAGGGTATGAGGAAGATGTTTTTGGTTTCAAGTTTCAGCTTTTAGGTTTTAGGGTTTAGATATTAGGGTTTCAGATATTGGGTTTTGGGTGTAGGTTTTAGGATTTTCTTTGGTGTGGTTTCTAGGTTTATGTTTATGATTTCAGGGCTATGGTTTAGGTTTTAAGGTTTAGGGTTTATTATTCTGAGATTAGGGTCTACGGAATATGTTTTTAGGTTCAAGGGTCATCATTTAGGTTTAAGATTTCAGGTATTAGGGTTTCAGATATAGTGTTTTGTGTCCAGGATTTAGGATTTGTTTTTTCGGTTTTGGGGTTTCGGTTTATGGTTTCACGGGTAGGGTTTAAGTTTTAAGGTTTAGGGTTTAAAATTTTGTGATTATGGGATAGGAAATATGTTTTTGGGTTCGGGTTTCAGCTTTTAGGTTTTAGGGTTTAGAGATTAGGGTTTCTGGTATATGGTTTTGGTTCTAGGTTTTAAGATATTTTTGGTATGGTTTTCAGGTTTTGGTTTATGATTTCAGGGTTAGGGTTTAGGTTTAAGGTTTAGGTTTTATTATTTTTAGATTAGGGTTTAGGGAATAAGTTTTTAGTTTCATGTGTTAGGTTTTACGTTTTATAGTTCAGGTATTACGGTTTCAGATATAGTGTTTTGGGTCCTTGGTTTTCGGATTTTTTTGGTATGGTTTTCGAGTTTATGTTTATGATTTCAGAGTTAGGGTTTAGGTTTTAAGGTATAGAGTTCATTATTTTAAGAGTAGTGTATAGGTGATATGTTTTTATGTTCACGGGTAAGATTTTAGGTTTTAGATTTCTGGTATTAGGGTTTCTGATATTATGTTTTGGGTCCAGGATTTTGGATTTGTTTTGTTCAGTTTTGGGGTTTCGGTTCATGATTTCAGGGGTGGGGTTTATGTTTTACAGTTTAGGGTTTATAATTTTGATTTTAGGGCATGTAGAATATTTTTTTCGGTTTGTTGTTAAGCTTTTAGGTTTTAAGGTTTAGAGATAGGGTTTCAGATATAGGGTTTTGGTTCTAGGTTTTAGGATATTTTTTGGTATGGTTTTCGGGTTTAGGTTTATGATTTCAAGGTTAGGGTTTAGGTTTTAATGTTTCGGGTTTATTATTTTGATATTAGAGTAGAGGGAATAGTTTTATAGGTTCAGGAGTAGGCTTTTAGGTTTTAGGGTTTAGAGATTATGGTTTCTGGTATATGGTTTTGGTTCTAGGTTTTAAGATATTTTTGGTATGGTTTTCAGGTTTCGGTTTATGATTTCAGGGTTAGGGTTTAGGTTTTAAGGTTTAGGTTTTATTATTTTGGATTTGTTTTGTTCAGTTTTGGGGGTTTCGGTTCATGATTTCAGGGGTAGGGTTTATGTTTTACAGTTTAGGGTTTATAATTTTGATTTTAGGCCATGGAGAATATTTTTTTTGGTTTGTTGTTAAGCTTTTAGGTTTTAGGGTTTAGAGATTAGGGTATCAGATTTAGGGTTTTGGTTTCAGGTTTTAGGATATTTTTGGTATGGTTTTCGGGTTTAGGTGTATGATTTCAAGGATAGGGTATAGGTTTTAAAGTTTCGGGTTTATTATTTTGATATTATGGTTTAGGGAAAAGTTTTTTAGGTTCAGGGGTAGGCTTTTAGGTTTTAGATTTTAGGTATTAGGGTTTCAGATATAGCATTTTGGGTCCAGGATTTAGGATTTGTTTGTTCGATTTGGAGGTTTCAGTTTATGATTTCAGGGGTATGGTTTATGTTTTAAGTTTTAGGGTTTATAATTTTTATATTAGGGTATGAGGAAGATGTTTTTGGTTTCAAGTTTCAGCTTTTAGGTTTTAGGGTTTAGATATTAGGGTTTCAGATATTGGGTTTTGGGTGTAGGTTTTAGGATTTTCTTTGGTGTGGTTTCTAGGTTTATGTTTATGATTTCAGGGCTATGGTTTAGGTTTTAAGGTTTAGGGTTTATTATTCTGAGATTAGGGTCTACGGAATATGTTTTTAGTTCAAGGGTCATCATTTAGGTTTAAGATTTCAGGTATTAGGGTTTCAGATATAGTGTTTTGTGTCCAGGATTTAGGATTTGTTTTTTCGGTTTTGGGGTTTCGGTTTATGGTTTCACGGGTAGGGTTTAAGTTTTAAGGTTTAGGGTTTAAAATTTTGTGATTATGGGATAGGAAATATGTTTTTGGGTTCGGGTTTCAGCTTTTAGGTTTTAGGGTTTAGAGATTAGGGTTTCTGGTATATGGTTTTGGTTCTAGGTTTTAAGATATTTTTGGTATGGTTTTCAGGTTTTGGTTTATGATTTCAGGGTTAGGGTTTAGGTTTTAAGGTTTAGGTTTTATTATTTTTAGATTAGGGTTTAGGGAATAAGTTTTTAGTTTCATGTGTTAGGTTTTACGTTTTATAGTTCAGGTATTACGGTTTCAGATATAGTGTTTTGGGTCCTTGGTTTTCGGATTTTTTTGGTATGGTTTTCGAGTTTATGTTTATGATTTCAGAGTTAGGGTTTAGGTTTTAAGGTATAGAGTTCATTATTTTAAGAGTAGTGTATAGGTGATATGTTTTTATGTTCACGGGTAAGATTTTAGGTTTTAGATTTCTGGTATTAGGGTTTCTGATATTATGTTTTGGGTCCAGGATTTTGGATTTGTTTTGTTCAGTTTTGGGGTTTCGGTTCATGATTTCAGGGGTGGGGTTTATGTTTTACAGTTTAGGGTTTATAATTTTGATTTTAGGGCATGTAGAATATTTTTTTCGGTTTGTTGTTAAGCTTTTAGGTTTTAAGGTTTAGAGATAGGGTTTCAGATATAGGGTTTTGGTTCTAGGTTTTAGGATATTTTTGGTATGGTTTTCGGGTTTAGGTTTATGATTTCAAGGTTAGGGTTTAGGTTTTAATGTTTCGGGTTATTATTTTGATATTAGAGTAGAGGGAATAGTTTTATAGGTTCAGGAGTAGGCTTTTAGGTTTTAGGGTTTAGAGATTATGGTTTCTGGTATATGGTTTTGGTTCTAGGTTTTAAGATATTTTTGGTATGGTTTTCAGGTTTCGGTTTATGATTTCAGGGTTAGGGTTTAGGTTTTAAGGTTTAGGTTTTATTATTTTGGATTTGTTTTGTTCAGTTTTGGGGTTTCGGTTCATGATTTCAGGGGTAGGGTTTATGTTTTACAGTTTAGGGTTTATAATTTTGATTTTAGGCCATGGAGAATATTTTTTTTGGTTTGTTGTTAAGCTTTTAGGTTTTAGGGTTTAGAGATTAGGGTATCAGATTTAGGGTTTTGGTTTCAGGTTTTAGGATATTTTTGGTATGGTTTTCGGGTTTAGGTGTATGATTTCAAGGATAGGGTATAGGTTTTAAAGTTTCGGGTTTATTATTTTGATATTATGGTTTAGGGAAAAGTTTTTTAGGTTCAGGGGTAGGCTTTTAGGTTTTAGATTTTAGGTATTAGGGTTTCAGATATAGCATTTTGGGTCCAGGATTTAGGATTTGTTTGTTCGATTTGGAGGTTTCAGTTTATGATTTCAGGGGTATGGTTTATGTTTTAAGTTTTAGGGTTTATAATTTTTATATTAGGGTATGAGGAAGATGTTTTTGGTTTCAAGTTTCAGCTTTTAGGTTTTAGGGTTTAGATATTAGGGTTTCAGATATTGGGTTTTGGGTGTAGGTTTTAGGATTTTCTTTGGTGTGGTTTCTAGGTTTATGTTTATGATTTCAGGGCTATGGTTTAGGTTTTAAGGTTTAGGGTTTATTATTCTGAGATTAGGGTCTACGGAATATGTTTTTAGGTTCAAGGGTCATCATTTAGGTTTAAGATTTCAGGTATTAGGGTTTCAGATATAGTGTTTTGTGTCCAGGATTTAGGATTTGTTTTTTCGGTTTTGGGGTTTCGGTTTATGGTTTCACGGGTAGGGTTTAAGTTTTAAGGTTTAGGGTTTAAAATTTTGTGATTATGGGATAGGAAATATGTTTTTGGGTTCGGGTTTCAGCTTTTAGGTTTTAGGGTTTAGAGATTAGGGTTTCTGGTATATGGTTTTGGTTCTAGGTTTTAAGATATTTTTGGTATGGTTTTCAGGTTTTGGTTTATGATTTCAGGGTTAGGGTTTAGGTTTTAAGGTTTAGGTTTTATTATTTTTAGATTAGGGTTTAGGGAATAAGTTTTTAGTTTCATGTGTTAGGTTTTACGTTTTATAGTTCAGGTATTACGGTTTCAGATATAGTGTTTTGGGTCCTTGGTTTTCGGATTTTTTTGGTATGGTTTTCGAGTTTATGTTTATGATTTCAGAGTTAGGGTTTAGGTTTTAAGGTATAGAGTTCATTATTTTAAGAGTAGTGTATAGGTGATATGTTTTTATGTTCACGGGTAAGATTTTAGGTTTTAGATTTCTGGTATTAGGTTTCTGATATTATGTTTTGGGTCCAGGATTTTGGATTTGTTTTGTTCAGTTTTGGGGTTTCGGTTCATGATTTCAGGGGTGGGGTTTATGTTTTACAGTTTAGGGTTTATAATTTTGATTTTAGGGCATGTAGAATATTTTTTTCGGTTTGTTGTTAAGCTTTTAGGTTTTAAGGTTTAGAGATAGGGTTTCAGATATAGGGTTTTGGTTCTAGGTTTTAGGATATTTTTGGTATGGTTTTCGGGTTTAGGTTTATGATTTCAAGGTTAGGGTTTAGGTTTTAATGTTTCGGGTTTATTATTTTGATATTAGAGTAGAGGGAATAGTTTTATAGGTTCAGGAGTAGGCTTTTAGGTTTTAGGGTTTAGAGATTATGGTTTCTGGTATATGGTTTTGGTTCTAGGTTTTAAGATATTTTTGGTATGGTTTTCAGGTTTCGGTTTATGATTTCAGGGTTAGGGTTTAGGTTTTAAGGTTTAGGTTTTATTATTTTGGATTTGTTTTGTTCAGTTTTGGGGTTTCGGTTCATGATTTCAGGGGTAGGGTTTATGTTTTACAGTTTAGGGTTTATAATTTTGATTTTAGGCCATGGAGAATATTTTTTTGGTTTGTTGTTAAGCTTTTAGGTTTTAGGGTTTAGAGATTAGGGTATCAGATTTAGGGTTTTGGTTTCAGGTTTTAGGATATTTTTGGTATGGTTTTCGGGTTTAGGTGTATGATTTCAAGGATAGGGTATAGGTTTTAAAGTTTCGGGTTTATTATTTTGATATTATGGTTTAGGGAAAAGTTTTTTAGGTTCAGGGGTAGGCTTTTAGGTTTTAGATTTTAGGTATTAGGGTTTCAGATATAGCATTTTGGGTCCAGGATTTAGGATTTGTTTGTTCGATTTGGAGGTTTCAGTTTATGATTTCAGGGGTATGGTTTATGTTTTAAGTTTTAGGGTTTATAATTTTTATATTAGGGTATGAGGAAGATGTTTTTGGTTTCAAGTTTCAGCTTTTAGGTTTTAGGGTTTAGATATTAGGGTTTCAGATATTGGGTTTTGGGTGTAGGTTTTAGGATTTTCTTTGGTGTGGTTTCTAGGTTTATGTTTATGATTTCAGGGCTATGGTTTAGGTTTTAAGGTTTAGGGTTTATTATTCTGAGATTAGGGTCTACGGAATATGTTTTTAGGTTCAAGGGTCATCATTTAGGTTTAAGATTTCAGGTATTAGGGTTTCAGATATAGTGTTTTGTGTCCAGGATTTAGGATTTGTTTTTTCGGTTTTGGGGTTTCGGTTTATGGTTTCACGGGTAGGGTTTAAGTTTTAAGGTTTAGGGTTTAAAATTTTGTGATTATGGGATAGGAAATATGTTTTTGGGTTCGGGTTTCAGCTTTTAGGTTTTAGGGTTTAGAGATTAGGGTTTCTGGTATATGGTTTTGGTTCTAGGTTTTAAGATATTTTTGGTATGGTTTTCAGGTTTTGGTTTATGATTTCAGGGTTAGGGTTTAGGTTTTAAGGTTTAGGTTTTATTATTTTTAGATTAGGGTTTAGGGAATAAGTTTTTAGTTTCATGTGTTAGGTTTTACGTTTTATAGTTCAGGTATTACGGT
>CAUJRU010002732.1:38455-67153 GCA_963277665.1 Viscum album
TTGGGTCCAGGATTTAGGATTTGTTTGTTCGATTTGGAGGTTTCAGTTTATGATTTCAGGGGTATGGTTTATGTTTTAAGTTTTAGGGTTTATAATTTTTATATTAGGGTATGAGGAAGATGTTTTTGGTTTCAAGTTTCAGCTTTTAGGTTTTAGGGTTTAGATATTAGGGTTTCAGATATTGGGTTTTGGGTGTAGGTTTTAGGATTTTCTTTGGTGTGGTTTCTAGGTTTATGTTTATGATTTCAGGGCTATGGTTTAGGTTTTAAGGTTTAGGGTTTATTATTCTGAGATTAGGGTCTACGGAATATGTTTTTAGGTTCAAGGGTCATCATTTAGGTTTAAGATTTCAGGTATTAGGGTTTCAGATATAGTGTTTTGTGTCCAGGATTTAGGATTTGTTTTTTCGGTTTTGGGGTTTCGGTTTATGGTTTCACGGGTAGGGTTTAAGTTTTAAGGTTTAGGGTTTAAAATTTTGTGATTATGGGATAGGAAATATGTTTTTGGGTTCGGGTTTCAGCTTTTAGGTTTTAGGGTTTAGAGATTAGGGTTTCTGGTATATGGTTTTGGTTCTAGGTTTTAAGATATTTTTGGTATGGTTTTCAGGTTTTGGTTTATGATTTCAGGGTTAGGGTTTAGGTTTTAAGGTTTAGGTTTTATTATTTTTAGATTAGGGTTTAGGGAATAAGTTTTTAGTTTCATGTGTTAGGTTTTACGTTTTATAGTTCAGGTATTACGGTTTCAGATATAGTGTTTTGGGTCCTTGGTTTTCGGATTTTTTTGGTATGGTTTTCGAGTTTATGTTTATGATTTCAGAGTTAGGGTTTAGGTTTTAAGGTATAGAGTTCATTATTTTAAGAGTAGTGTATAGGTGATATGTTTTTATGTTCACGGGTAAGATTTTAGGTTTTAGATTTCTGGTATTAGGGTTTCTGATATTATGTTTTGGGTCCAGGATTTTGGATTTGTTTTGTTCAGTTTTGGGGTTTCGGTTCATGATTTCAGGGGTGGGGTTTATGTTTTACAGTTTAGGGTTTATAATTTTGATTTTAGGGCATGTAGAATATTTTTTTCGGTTTGTTGTTAAGCTTTTAGGTTTTAAGGTTTAGAGATAGGGTTTCAGATATAGGGTTTTGGTTCTAGGTTTTAGGATATTTTTGGTATGGTTTTCGGGTTTAGGTTTATGATTTCAAGGTTAGGGTTTAGGTTTTAATGTTTCGGGTTTATTATTTTGATATTAGAGTAGAGGGAATAGTTTTATAGGTTCAGGAGTAGGCTTTTAGGTTTTAGGGTTTAGAGATTATGGTTTCTGGTATATGGTTTTGGTTCTAGGTTTTAAGATATTTTTGGTATGGTTTTCAGGTTTCGGTTTATGATTTCAGGGTTAGGGTTTAGGTTTTAAGGTTTAGGTTTTATTATTTTGGATTTGTTTTGTTCAGTTTTGGGGTTTCGGTTCATGATTTCAGGGGTAGGGTTTATGTTTTACAGTTTAGGGTTTATAATTTTGATTTTAGGCCATGGAGAATATTTTTTTTGGTTTGTTGTTAAGCTTTTAGGTTTTAGGGTTTAGAGATTAGGGTATCAGATTTAGGGTTTTGGTTTCAGGTTTTAGGATATTTTTGGTATGGTTTTCGGGTTTAGGTGTATGATTTCAAGGATAGGGTATAGGTTTTAAAGTTTCGGGTTTATTATTTTGATATTATGGTTTAGGGAAAAGTTTTTTAGGTTCAGGGGTAGGCTTTTAGGTTTTAGATTTTAGGTATTAGGGTTTCAGATATAGCATTTTGGGTCCAGGATTTAGGATTTGTTTGTTCGATTTGGAGGTTTCAGTTTATGATTTCAGGGGTATGGTTTATGTTTTAAGTTTTAGGGTTTATAATTTTTATATTAGGGTATGAGGAAGATGTTTTTGGTTTCAAGTTTCAGCTTTTAGGTTTTAGGGTTTAGATATTAGGGTTTCAGATATTGGGTTTTGGGTGTAGGTTTTAGGATTTTCTTTGGTGTGGTTTCTAGGTTTATGTTTATGATTTCAGGGCTATGGTTTAGGTTTTAAGGTTTAGGGTTTATTATTCTGAGATTAGGGTCTACGGAATATGTTTTTAGGTTCAAGGGTCATCATTTAGGTTTAAGATTTCAGGTATTAGGGTTTCAGATATAGTGTTTTGTGTCCAGGATTTAGGATTTGTTTTTTCGGTTTTGGGGTTTCGGTTTATGGTTTCACGGGTAGGGTTTAAGTTTTAAGGTTTAGGGTTTAAAATTTTGTGATTATGGGATAGGAAATATGTTTTTGGGTTCGGGTTTCAGCTTTTAGGTTTTAGGGTTTAGAGATTAGGGTTTCTGGTATATGGTTTTGGTTCTAGGTTTTAAGATATTTTTGGTATGGTTTTCAGGTTTTGGTTTATGATTTCAGGGTTAGGGTTTAGGTTTTAAGGTTTAGGTTTTATTATTTTTAGATTAGGGTTTAGGGAATAAGTTTTTAGTTTCATGTGTTAGGTTTTACGTTTTATAGTTCAGGTATTACGGTTTCAGATATAGTGTTTTGGGTCCTTGGTTTTCGGATTTTTTTGGTATGGTTTTCGAGTTTATGTTTATGATTTCAGAGTTAGGGTTTAGGTTTTAAGGTATAGAGTTCATTATTTTAAGAGTAGTGTATAGGTGATATGTTTTTATGTTCACGGGTAAGATTTTAGGTTTTAGATTTCTGGTATTAGGGTTTCTGATATTATGTTTTGGGTCCAGGATTTTGGATTTGTTTTGTTCAGTTTTGGGGTTTCGGTTCATGATTTCAGGGGTGGGGTTTATGTTTTACAGTTTAGGGTTTATAATTTTGATTTTAGGGCATGTAGAATATTTTTTTCGGTTTGTTGTTAAGCTTTTAGGTTTTAAGGTTTAGAGATAGGGTTTCAGATATAGGGTTTTGGTTCTAGGTTTTAGGATATTTTTGGTATGGTTTTCGGGTTTAGGTTTATGATTTCAAGGTTAGGGTTTAGGTTTTAATGTTTCGGGTTTATTATTTTGATATTAGAGTAGAGGGAATAGTTTTATAGGTTCAGGAGTAGGCTTTTAGGTTTTAGGGTTTAGAGATTATGGTTTCTGGTATATGGTTTTGGTTCTAGGTTTTAAGATATTTTTGGTATGGTTTTCAGGTTTCGGTTTATGATTTCAGGGTTAGGGTTTAGGTTTTAAGGTTTAGGTTTTATTATTTTGGATTTGTTTTGTTCAGTTTTGGGGTTTCGGTTCATGATTTCAGGGGTAGGGTTTATGTTTTACAGTTTAGGGTTTATAATTTTGATTTTAGGCCATGGAGAATATTTTTTTTGGTTTGTTGTTAAGCTTTTAGGTTTTAGGGTTTAGAGATTAGGGTATCAGATTTAGGGTTTTGGTTTCAGGTTTTAGGATATTTTTGGTATGGTTTTCGGGTTTAGGTGTATGATTTCAAGGATAGGGTATAGGTTTTAAAGTTTCGGGTTTATTATTTTGATATTATGGTTTAGGGAAAAGTTTTTTAGGTTCAGGGGTAGGCTTTTAGGTTTTAGATTTTAGGTATTAGGGTTTCAGATATAGCATTTTGGGTCCAGGATTTAGGATTTGTTTGTTCGATTTGGAGGTTTCAGTTTATGATTTCAGGGGTATGGTTTATGTTTTAAGTTTTAGGGTTTATAATTTTTATATTAGGGTATGAGGAAGATGTTTTTGGTTTCAAGTTTCAGCTTTTAGGTTTTAGGGTTTAGATATTAGGGTTTCAGATATTGGGTTTTGGGTGTAGGTTTTAGGATTTTCTTTGGTGTGGTTTCTAGGTTTATGTTTATGATTTCAGGGCTATGGTTTAGGTTTTAAGGTTTAGGGTTTATTATTCTGAGATTAGGGTCTACGGAATATGTTTTTAGGTTCAAGGGTCATCATTTAGGTTTAAGATTTCAGGTATTAGGGTTTCAGATATAGTGTTTTGTGTCCAGGATTTAGGATTTGTTTTTTCGGTTTTGGGGTTTCGGTTTATGGTTTCACGGGTAGGGTTTAAGTTTTAAGGTTTAGGGTTTAAAATTTTGTGATTATGGGATAGGAAATATGTTTTTGGGTTCGGGTTTCAGCTTTTAGGTTTTAGGGTTTAGAGATTAGGGTTTCTGGTATATGGTTTTGGTTCTAGGTTTTAAGATATTTTTGGTATGGTTTTCAGGTTTTGGTTTATGATTTCAGGGTTAGGGTTTAGGTTTTAAGGTTTAGGTTTTATTATTTTTAGATTAGGGTTTAGGGAATAAGTTTTTAGTTTCATGTGTTAGGTTTTACGTTTTATAGTTCAGGTATTACGGTTTCAGATATAGTGTTTTGGGTCCTTGGTTTTCGGATTTTTTTGGTATGGTTTTCGAGTTTATGTTTATGATTTCAGAGTTAGGGTTTAGGTTTTAAGGTATAGAGTTCATTATTTTAAGAGTAGTGTATAGGTGATATGTTTTTATGTTCACGGGTAAGATTTTAGGTTTTAGATTTCTGGTATTAGGGTTTCTGATATTATGTTTTGGGTCCAGGATTTTGGATTTGTTTTGTTCAGTTTTGGGGTTTCGGTTCATGATTTCAGGGGTGGGGTTTATGTTTTACAGTTTAGGGTTTATAATTTTGATTTTAGGGCATGTAGAATATTTTTTTCGGTTTGTTGTTAAGCTTTTAGGTTTTAAGGTTTAGAGATAGGGTTTCAGATATAGGGTTTTGGTTCTAGGTTTTAGGATATTTTTGGTATGGTTTTCGGGTTTAGGTTTATGATTTCAAGGTTAGGGTTTAGGTTTTAATGTTTCGGGTTTATTATTTTGATATTAGAGTAGAGGGAATAGTTTTATAGGTTCAGGAGTAGGCTTTTAGGTTTTAGGGTTTAGAGATTATGGTTTCTGGTATATGGTTTTGGTTCTAGGTTTTAAGATATTTTTGGTATGGTTTTCAGGTTTCGGTTTATGATTTCAGGGTTAGGGTTTAGGTTTTAAGGTTTAGGTTTTATTATTTTGGATTTGTTTTGTTCAGTTTTGGGGTTTCGGTTCATGATTTCAGGGGTAGGGTTTATGTTTTACAGTTTAGGGTTTATAATTTTGATTTTAGGCCATGGAGAATATTTTTTTTGGTTTGTTGTTAAGCTTTTAGGTTTTAGGGTTTAGAGATTAGGGTATCAGATTTAGGGTTTTGGTTTCAGGTTTTAGGATATTTTTGGTATGGTTTTCGGGTTTAGGTGTATGATTTCAAGGATAGGGTATAGGTTTTAAAGTTTCGGGTTTATTATTTTGATATTATGGTTTAGGGAAAAGTTTTTTAGGTTCAGGGGTAGGCTTTTAGGTTTTAGATTTTAGGTATTAGGGTTTCAGATATAGCATTTTGGGTCCAGGATTTAGGATTTGTTTGTTCGATTTGGAGGTTTCAGTTTATGATTTCAGGGGTATGGTTTATGTTTTAAGTTTTAGGGTTTATAATTTTTATATTAGGGTATGAGGAAGATGTTTTTGGTTTCAAGTTTCAGCTTTTAGGTTTTAGGGTTTAGATATTAGGGTTTCAGATATTGGGTTTTGGGTGTAGGTTTTAGGATTTTCTTTGGTGTGGTTTCTAGGTTTATGTTTATGATTTCAGGGCTATGGTTTAGGTTTTAAGGTTTAGGGTTTATTATTCTGAGATTAGGGTCTACGGAATATGTTTTTAGGTTCAAGGGTCATCATTTAGGTTTAAGATTTCAGGTATTAGGGTTTCAGATATAGTGTTTTGTGTCCAGGATTTAGGATTTGTTTTTTCGGTTTTGGGGTTTCGGTTTATGGTTTCACGGGTAGGGTTTAAGTTTTAAGGTTTAGGGTTTAAAATTTTGTGATTATGGGATAGGAAATATGTTTTTGGGTTCGGGTTTCAGCTTTTAGGTTTTAGGGTTTAGAGATTAGGGTTTCTGGTATATGGTTTTGGTTCTAGGTTTTAAGATATTTTTGGTATGGTTTTCAGGTTTTGGTTTATGATTTCAGGGTTAGGGTTTAGGTTTTAAGGTTTAGGTTTTATTATTTTTAGATTAGGGTTTAGGGAATAAGTTTTTAGTTTCATGTGTTAGGTTTTACGTTTTATAGTTCAGGTATTACGGTTTCAGATATAGTGTTTTGGGTCCTTGGTTTTCGGATTTTTTTGGTATGGTTTTCGAGTTTATGTTTATGATTTCAGAGTTAGGGTTTAGGTTTTAAGGTATAGAGTTCATTATTTTAAGAGTAGTGTATAGGTGATATGTTTTTATGTTCACGGGTAAGATTTTAGGTTTTAGATTTCTGGTATTAGGGTTTCTGATATTATGTTTTGGGTCCAGGATTTTGGATTTGTTTTGTTCAGTTTTGGGGTTTCGGTTCATGATTTCAGGGGTGGGGTTTATGTTTTACAGTTTAGGGTTTATAATTTTGATTTTAGGGCATGTAGAATATTTTTTTCGGTTTGTTGTTAAGCTTTTAGGTTTTAAGGTTTAGAGATAGGGTTTCAGATATAGGGTTTTGGTTCTAGGTTTTAGGATATTTTTGGTATGGTTTTCGGGTTTAGGTTTATGATTTCAAGGTTAGGGTTTAGGTTTTAATGTTTCGGGTTTATTATTTTGATATTAGAGTAGAGGGAATAGTTTTATAGGTTCAGGAGTAGGCTTTTAGGTTTTAGGGTTTAGAGATTATGGTTTCTGGTATATGGTTTTGGTTCTAGGTTTTAAGATATTTTTGGTATGGTTTTCAGGTTTCGGTTTATGATTTCAGGGTTAGGGTTTAGGTTTTAAGGTTTAGGTTTTATTATTTTGGATTTGTTTTGTTCAGTTTTGGGGTTTCGGTTCATGATTTCAGGGGTAGGGTTTATGTTTTACAGTTTAGGGTTTATAATTTTGATTTTAGGCCATGGAGAATATTTTTTTTGGTTTGTTGTTAAGCTTTTAGGTTTTAGGGTTTAGAGATTAGGGTATCAGATTTAGGGTTTTGGTTTCAGGTTTTAGGATATTTTTGGTATGGTTTTCGGGTTTAGGTGTATGATTTCAAGGATAGGGTATAGGTTTTAAAGTTTCGGGTTTATTATTTTGATATTATGGTTTAGGGAAAAGTTTTTTAGGTTCAGGGGTAGGCTTTTAGGTTTTAGATTTTAGGTATTAGGGTTTCAGATATAGCATTTTGGGTCCAGGATTTAGGATTTGTTTGTTCGATTTGGAGGTTTCAGTTTATGATTTCAGGGGTATGGTTTATGTTTTAAGTTTTAGGGTTTATAATTTTTATATTAGGGTATGAGGAAGATGTTTTTGGTTTCAAGTTTCAGCTTTTAGGTTTTAGGGTTTAGATATTAGGGTTTCAGATATTGGGTTTTGGGTGTAGGTTTTAGGATTTTCTTTGGTGTGGTTTCTAGGTTTATGTTTATGATTTCAGGGCTATGGTTTAGGTTTTAAGGTTTAGGGTTTATTATTCTGAGATTAGGGTCTACGGAATATGTTTTTAGGTTCAAGGGTCATCATTTAGGTTTAAGATTTCAGGTATTAGGGTTTCAGATATAGTGTTTTGTGTCCAGGATTTAGGATTTGTTTTTTCGGTTTTGGGGTTTCGGTTTATGGTTTCACGGGTAGGGTTTAAGTTTTAAGGTTTAGGGTTTAAAATTTTGTGATTATGGGATAGGAAATATGTTTTTGGGTTCGGGTTTCAGCTTTTAGGTTTTAGGGTTTAGAGATTAGGGTTTCTGGTATATGGTTTTGGTTCTAGGTTTTAAGATATTTTTGGTATGGTTTTCAGGTTTTGGTTTATGATTTCAGGGTTAGGGTTTAGGTTTTAAGGTTTAGGTTTTATTATTTTTAGATTAGGGTTTAGGGAATAAGTTTTTAGTTTCATGTGTTAGGTTTTACGTTTTATAGTTCAGGTATTACGGTTTCAGATATAGTGTTTTGGGTCCTTGGTTTTCGGATTTTTTTGGTATGGTTTTCGAGTTTATGTTTATGATTTCAGAGTTAGGGTTTAGGTTTTAAGGTATAGAGTTCATTATTTTAAGAGTAGTGTATAGGTGATATGTTTTTATGTTCACGGGTAAGATTTTAGGTTTTAGATTTCTGGTATTAGGGTTTCTGATATTATGTTTTGGGTCCAGGATTTTGGATTTGTTTTGTTCAGTTTTGGGGTTTCGGTTCATGATTTCAGGGGTGGGGTTTATGTTTTACAGTTTAGGGTTTATAATTTTGATTTTAGGGCATGTAGAATATTTTTTTCGGTTTGTTGTTAAGCTTTTAGGTTTTAAGGTTTAGAGATAGGGTTTCAGATATAGGGTTTTGGTTCTAGGTTTTAGGATATTTTTGGTATGGTTTTCGGGTTTAGGTTTATGATTTCAAGGTTAGGGTTTAGGTTTTAATGTTTCGGGTTTATTATTTTGATATTAGAGTAGAGGGAATAGTTTTATAGGTTCAGGAGTAGGCTTTTAGGTTTTAGGGTTTAGAGATTATGGTTTCTGGTATATGGTTTTGGTTCTAGGTTTTAAGATATTTTTGGTATGGTTTTCAGGTTTCGGTTTATGATTTCAGGGTTAGGGTTTAGGTTTTAAGGTTTAGGTTTTATTATTTTGGATTTGTTTTGTTCAGTTTTGGGGTTTCGGTTCATGATTTCAGGGGTAGGGTTTATGTTTTACAGTTTAGGGTTTATAATTTTGATTTTAGGCCATGGAGAATATTTTTTTTGGTTTGTTGTTAAGCTTTTAGGTTTTAGGGTTTAGAGATTAGGGTATCAGATTTAGGGTTTTGGTTTCAGGTTTTAGGATATTTTTGGTATGGTTTTCGGGTTTAGGTGTATGATTTCAAGGATAGGGTATAGGTTTTAAAGTTTCGGGTTTATTATTTTGATATTATGGTTTAGGGAAAAGTTTTTTAGGTTCAGGGGTAGGCTTTTAGGTTTTAGATTTTAGGTATTAGGGTTTCAGATATAGCATTTTGGGTCCAGGATTTAGGATTTGTTTGTTCGATTTGGAGGTTTCAGTTTATGATTTCAGGGGTATGGTTTATGTTTTAAGTTTTAGGGTTTATAATTTTTATATTAGGGTATGAGGAAGATGTTTTTGGTTTCAAGTTTCAGCTTTTAGGTTTTAGGGTTTAGATATTAGGGTTTCAGATATTGGGTTTTGGGTGTAGGTTTTAGGATTTTCTTTGGTGTGGTTTCTAGGTTTATGTTTATGATTTCAGGGCTATGGTTTAGGTTTTAAGGTTTAGGGTTTATTATTCTGAGATTAGGGTCTACGGAATATGTTTTTAGGTTCAAGGGTCATCATTTAGGTTTAAGATTTCAGGTATTAGGGTTTCAGATATAGTGTTTTGTGTCCAGGATTTAGGATTTGTTTTTTCGGTTTTGGGGTTTCGGTTTATGGTTTCACGGGTAGGGTTTAAGTTTTAAGGTTTAGGGTTTAAAATTTTGTGATTATGGGATAGGAAATATGTTTTTGGGTTCGGGTTTCAGCTTTTAGGTTTTAGGGTTTAGAGATTAGGGTTTCTGGTATATGGTTTTGGTTCTAGGTTTTAAGATATTTTTGGTATGGTTTTCAGGTTTTGGTTTATGATTTCAGGGTTAGGGTTTAGGTTTTAAGGTTTAGGTTTTATTATTTTTAGATTAGGGTTTAGGGAATAAGTTTTTAGTTTCATGTGTTAGGTTTTACGTTTTATAGTTCAGGTATTACGGTTTCAGATATAGTGTTTTGGGTCCTTGGTTTTCGGATTTTTTTGGTATGGTTTTCGAGTTTATGTTTATGATTTCAGAGTTAGGGTTTAGGTTTTAAGGTATAGAGTTCATTATTTTAAGAGTAGTGTATAGGTGATATGTTTTTATGTTCACGGGTAAGATTTTAGGTTTTAGATTTCTGGTATTAGGGTTTCTGATATTATGTTTTGGGTCCAGGATTTTGGATTTGTTTTGTTCAGTTTTGGGGTTTCGGTTCATGATTTCAGGGGTGGGGTTTATGTTTTACAGTTTAGGGTTTATAATTTTGATTTTAGGGCATGTAGAATATTTTTTTCGGTTTGTTGTTAAGCTTTTAGGTTTTAAGGTTTAGAGATAGGGTTTCAGATATAGGGTTTTGGTTCTAGGTTTTAGGATATTTTTGGTATGGTTTTCGGGTTTAGGTTTATGATTTCAAGGTTAGGGTTTAGGTTTTAATGTTTCGGGTTTATTATTTTGATATTAGAGTAGAGGGAATAGTTTTATAGGTTCAGGAGTAGGCTTTTAGGTTTTAGGGTTTAGAGATTATGGTTTCTGGTATATGGTTTTGGTTCTAGGTTTTAAGATATTTTTGGTATGGTTTTCAGGTTTCGGTTTATGATTTCAGGGTTAGGGTTTAGGTTTTAAGGTTTAGGTTTTATTATTTTGGATTTGTTTTGTTCAGTTTTGGGGTTTCGGTTCATGATTTCAGGGGTAGGGTTTATGTTTTACAGTTTAGGGTTTATAATTTTGATTTTAGGCCATGGAGAATATTTTTTTTGGTTTGTTGTTAAGCTTTTAGGTTTTAGGGTTTAGAGATTAGGGTATCAGATTTAGGGTTTTGGTTTCAGGTTTTAGGATATTTTTGGTATGGTTTTCGGGTTTAGGTGTATGATTTCAAGGATAGGGTATAGGTTTTAAAGTTTCGGGTTTATTATTTTGATATTATGGTTTAGGGAAAAGTTTTTTAGGTTCAGGGGTAGGCTTTTAGGTTTTAGATTTTAGGTATTAGGGTTTCAGATATAGCATTTTGGGTCCAGGATTTAGGATTTGTTTGTTCGATTTGGAGGTTTCAGTTTATGATTTCAGGGGTATGGTTTATGTTTTAAGTTTTAGGGTTTATAATTTTTATATTAGGGTATGAGGAAGATGTTTTTGGTTTCAAGTTTCAGCTTTTAGGTTTTAGGGTTTAGATATTAGGGTTTCAGATATTGGGTTTTGGGTGTAGGTTTTAGGATTTTCTTTGGTGTGGTTTCTAGGTTTATGTTTATGATTTCAGGGCTATGGTTTAGGTTTTAAGGTTTAGGGTTTATTATTCTGAGATTAGGGTCTACGGAATATGTTTTTAGGTTCAAGGGTCATCATTTAGGTTTAAGATTTCAGGTATTAGGGTTTCAGATATAGTGTTTTGTGTCCAGGATTTAGGATTTGTTTTTTCGGTTTTGGGGTTTCGGTTTATGGTTTCACGGGTAGGGTTTAAGTTTTAAGGTTTAGGGTTTAAAATTTTGTGATTATGGGATAGGAAATATGTTTTTGGGTTCGGGTTTCAGCTTTTAGGTTTTAGGGTTTAGAGATTAGGGTTTCTGGTATATGGTTTTGGTTCTAGGTTTTAAGATATTTTTGGTATGGTTTTCAGGTTTTGGTTTATGATTTCAGGGTTAGGGTTTAGGTTTTAAGGTTTAGGTTTTATTATTTTTAGATTAGGGTTTAGGGAATAAGTTTTTAGTTTCATGTGTTAGGTTTTACGTTTTATAGTTCAGGTATTACGGTTTCAGATATAGTGTTTTGGGTCCTTGGTTTTCGGATTTTTTTGGTATGGTTTTCGAGTTTATGTTTATGATTTCAGAGTTAGGGTTTAGGTTTTAAGGTATAGAGTTCATTATTTTAAGAGTAGTGTATAGGTGATATGTTTTTATGTTCACGGGTAAGATTTTAGGTTTTAGATTTCTGGTATTAGGGTTTCTGATATTATGTTTTGGGTCCAGGATTTTGGATTTGTTTTGTTCAGTTTTGGGGTTTCGGTTCATGATTTCAGGGGTGGGGTTTATGTTTTACAGTTTAGGGTTTATAATTTTGATTTTAGGGCATGTAGAATATTTTTTTCGGTTTGTTGTTAAGCTTTTAGGTTTTAAGGTTTAGAGATAGGGTTTCAGATATAGGGTTTTGGTTCTAGGTTTTAGGATATTTTTGGTATGGTTTTCGGGTTTAGGTTTATGATTTCAAGGTTAGGGTTTAGGTTTTAATGTTTCGGGTTTATTATTTTGATATTAGAGTAGAGGGAATAGTTTTATAGGTTCAGGAGTAGGCTTTTAGGTTTTAGGGTTTAGAGATTATGGTTTCTGGTATATGGTTTTGGTTCTAGGTTTTAAGATATTTTTGGTATGGTTTTCAGGTTTCGGTTTATGATTTCAGGGTTAGGGTTTAGGTTTTAAGGTTTAGGTTTTATTATTTTGGATTTGTTTTGTTCAGTTTTGGGGTTTCGGTTCATGATTTCAGGGGTAGGGTTTATGTTTTACAGTTTAGGGTTTATAATTTTGATTTTAGGCCATGGAGAATATTTTTTTTGGTTTGTTGTTAAGCTTTTAGGTTTTAGGGTTTAGAGATTAGGGTATCAGATTTAGGGTTTTGGTTTCAGGTTTTAGGATATTTTTGGTATGGTTTTCGGGTTTAGGTGTATGATTTCAAGGATAGGGTATAGGTTTTAAAGTTTCGGGTTTATTATTTTGATATTATGGTTTAGGGAAAAGTTTTTTAGGTTTAGGGGTAGGCTTTTAGGTTTTAGATTTTAGGTATTAGGGTTTCAGATATAGCATTTTGGGTCCAGGATTTAGGATTTGTTTGTTCGATTTGGAGGTTTCAGTTTATGATTTCAGGGGTATGGTTTATGTTTTAAGTTTTAGGGTTTATAATTTTTATATTAGGGTATGAGGAAGATGTTTTTGGTTTCAAGTTTCAGCTTTTAGGTTTTAGGGTTTAGATATTAGGGTTTCAGATATTGGGTTTTGGGTGTAGGTTTTAGGATTTTCTTTGGTGTGGTTTCTAGGTTTATGTTTATGATTTCAGGGCTATGGTTTAGGTTTTAAGGTTTAGGGTTTATTATTCTGAGATTAGGGTCTACGGAATATGTTTTTAGGTTCAAGGGTCATCATTTAGGTTTAAGATTTCAGGTATTAGGGTTTCAGATATAGTGTTTTGTGTCCAGGATTTAGGATTTGTTTTTTCGGTTTTGGGGTTTCGGTTTATGGTTTCACGGGTAGGGTTTAAGTTTTAAGGTTTAGGGTTTAAAATTTTGTGATTATGGGATAGGAAATATGTTTTTGGGTTCGGGTTTCAGCTTTTAGGTTTTAGGGTTTAGAGATTAGGGTTTCTGGTATATGGTTTTGGTTCTAGGTTTTAAGATATTTTTGGTATGGTTTTCAGGTTTTGGTTTATGATTTCAGGGTTAGGGTTTAGGTTTTAAGGTTTAGGTTTTATTATTTTTAGATTAGGGTTTAGGGAATAAGTTTTTAGTTTCATGTGTTAGGTTTTACGTTTTATAGTTCAGGTATTACGGTTTCAGATATAGTGTTTTGGGTCCTTGGTTTTCGGATTTTTTTGGTATGGTTTTCGAGTTTATGTTTATGATTTCAGAGTTAGGGTTTAGGTTTTAAGGTATAGAGTTCATTATTTTAAGAGTAGTGTATAGGTGATATGTTTTTATGTTCACGGGTAAGATTTTAGGTTTTAGATTTCTGGTATTAGGGTTTCTGATATTATGTTTTGGGTCCAGGATTTTGGATTTGTTTTGTTCAGTTTTGGGGTTTCGGTTCATGATTTCAGGGGTGGGGTTTATGTTTTACAGTTTAGGGTTTATAATTTTGATTTTAGGGCATGTAGAATATTTTTTTCGGTTTGTTGTTAAGCTTTTAGGTTTTAAGGTTTAGAGATAGGGTTTCAGATATAGGGTTTTGGTTCTAGGTTTTAGGATATTTTTGGTATGGTTTTCGGGTTTAGGTTTATGATTTCAAGGTTAGGGTTTAGGTTTTAATGTTTCGGGTTTATTATTTTGATATTAGAGTAGAGGGAATAGTTTTATAGGTTCAGGAGTAGGCTTTTAGGTTTTAGGGTTTAGAGATTATGGTTTCTGGTATATGGTTTTGGTTCTAGGTTTTAAGATATTTTTGGTATGGTTTTCAGGTTTCGGTTTATGATTTCAGGGTTAGGGTTTAGGTTTTAAGGTTTAGGTTTTATTATTTTGGATTTGTTTTGTTCAGTTTTGGGGTTTCGGTTCATGATTTCAGGGGTAGGGTTTATGTTTTACAGTTTAGGGTTTATAATTTTGATTTTAGGCCATGGAGAATATTTTTTTTGGTTTGTTGTTAAGCTTTTAGGTTTTAGGGTTTAGAGATTAGGGTATCAGATTTAGGGTTTTGGTTTCAGGTTTTAGGATATTTTTGGTATGGTTTTCGGGTTTAGGTGTATGATTTCAAGGATAGGGTATAGGTTTTAAAGTTTCGGGTTTATTATTTTGATATTATGGTTTAGGGAAAAGTTTTTTAGGTTCAGGGGTAGGCTTTTAGGTTTTAGATTTTAGGTATTAGGGTTTCAGATATAGCATTTTGGGTCCAGGATTTAGGATTTGTTTGTTCGATTTGGAGGTTTCAGTTTATGATTTCAGGGGTATGGTTTATGTTTTAAGTTTTAGGGTTTATAATTTTTATATTAGGGTATGAGGAAGATGTTTTTGGTTTCAAGTTTCAGCTTTTAGGTTTTAGGGTTTAGATATTAGGGTTTCAGATATTGGGTTTTGGGTGTAGGTTTTAGGATTTTCTTTGGTGTGGTTTCTAGGTTTATGTTTATGATTTCAGGGCTATGGTTTAGGTTTTAAGGTTTAGGGTTTATTATTCTGAGATTAGGGTCTACGGAATATGTTTTTAGGTTCAAGGGTCATCATTTAGGTTTAAGATTTCAGGTATTAGGGTTTCAGATATAGTGTTTTGTGTCCAGGATTTAGGATTTGTTTTTTCGGTTTTGGGGTTTCGGTTTATGGTTTCACGGGTAGGGTTTAAGTTTTAAGGTTTAGGGTTTAAAATTTTGTGATTATGGGATAGGAAATATGTTTTTGGGTTCGGGTTTCAGCTTTTAGGTTTTAGGGTTTAGAGATTAGGGTTTCTGGTATATGGTTTTGGTTCTAGGTTTTAAGATATTTTTGGTATGGTTTTCAGGTTTTGGTTTATGATTTCAGGGTTAGGGTTTAGGTTTTAAGGTTTAGGTTTTATTATTTTTAGATTAGGGTTTAGGGAATAAGTTTTTAGTTTCATGTGTTAGGTTTTACGTTTTATAGTTCAGGTATTACGGTTTCAGATATAGTGTTTTGGGTCCTTGGTTTTCGGATTTTTTTGGTATGGTTTTCGAGTTTATGTTTATGATTTCAGAGTTAGGGTTTAGGTTTTAAGGTATAGAGTTCATTATTTTAAGAGTAGTGTATAGGTGATATGTTTTTATGTTCACGGGTAAGATTTTAGGTTTTAGATTTCTGGTATTAGGGTTTCTGATATTATGTTTTGGGTCCAGGATTTTGGATTTGTTTTGTTCAGTTTTGGGGTTTCGGTTCATGATTTCAGGGGTGGGGTTTATGTTTTACAGTTTAGGGTTTATAATTTTGATTTTAGGGCATGTAGAATATTTTTTTCGGTTTGTTGTTAAGCTTTTAGGTTTTAAGGTTTAGAGATAGGGTTTCAGATATAGGGTTTTGGTTCTAGGTTTTAGGATATTTTTGGTATGGTTTTCGGGTTTAGGTTTATGATTTCAAGGTTAGGGTTTAGGTTTTAATGTTTCGGGTTTATTATTTTGATATTAGAGTAGAGGGAATAGTTTTATAGGTTCAGGAGTAGGCTTTTAGGTTTTAGGGTTTAGAGATTATGGTTTCTGGTATATGGTTTTGGTTCTAGGTTTTAAGATATTTTTGGTATGGTTTTCAGGTTTCGGTTTATGATTTCAGGGTTAGGGTTTAGGTTTTAAGGTTTAGGTTTTATTATTTTGGATTTGTTTTGTTCAGTTTTGGGGTTTCGGTTCATGATTTCAGGGGTAGGGTTTATGTTTTACAGTTTAGGGTTTATAATTTTGATTTTAGGCCATGGAGAATATTTTTTTTGGTTTGTTGTTAAGCTTTTAGGTTTTAGGGTTTAGAGATTAGGGTATCAGATTTAGGGTTTTGGTTTCAGGTTTTAGGATATTTTTGGTATGGTTTTCGGGTTTAGGTGTATGATTTCAAGGATAGGGTATAGGTTTTAAAGTTTCGGGTTTATTATTTTGATATTATGGTTTAGGGAAAAGTTTTTTAGGTTCAGGGGTAGGCTTTTAGGTTTTAGATTTTAGGTATTAGGGTTTCAGATATAGCATTTTGGGTCCAGGATTTAGGATTTGTTTGTTCGATTTGGAGGTTTCAGTTTATGATTTCAGGGGTATGGTTTATGTTTTAAGTTTTAGGGTTTATAATTTTTATATTAGGGTATGAGGAAGATGTTTTTGGTTTCAAGTTTCAGCTTTTAGGTTTTAGGGTTTAGATATTAGGGTTTCAGATATTGGGTTTTGGGTGTAGGTTTTAGGATTTTCTTTGGTGTGGTTTCTAGGTTTATGTTTATGATTTCAGGGCTATGGTTTAGGTTTTAAGGTTTAGGGTTTATTATTCTGAGATTAGGGTCTACGGAATATGTTTTTAGGTTCAAGGGTCATCATTTAGGTTTAAGATTTCAGGTATTAGGGTTTCAGATATAGTGTTTTGTGTCCAGGATTTAGGATTTGTTTTTTCGGTTTTGGGGTTTCGGTTTATGGTTTCACGGGTAGGGTTTAAGTTTTAAGGTTTAGGGTTTAAAATTTTGTGATTATGGGATAGGAAATATGTTTTTGGGTTCGGGTTTCAGCTTTTAGGTTTTAGGGTTTAGAGATTAGGGTTTCTGGTATATGGTTTTGGTTCTAGGTTTTAAGATATTTTTGGTATGGTTTTCAGGTTTTGGTTTATGATTTCAGGGTTAGGGTTTAGGTTTTAAGGTTTAGGTTTTATTATTTTTAGATTAGGGTTTAGGGAATAAGTTTTTAGTTTCATGTGTTAGGTTTTACGTTTTATAGTTCAGGTATTACGGTTTCAGATATAGTGTTTTGGGTCCTTGGTTTTCGGATTTTTTTGGTATGGTTTTCGAGTTTATGTTTATGATTTCAGAGTTAGGGTTTAGGTTTTAAGGTATAGAGTTCATTATTTTAAGAGTAGTGTATAGGTGATATGTTTTTATGTTCACGGGTAAGATTTTAGGTTTTAGATTTCTGGTATTAGGGTTTCTGATATTATGTTTTGGGTCCAGGATTTTGGATTTGTTTTGTTCAGTTTTGGGGTTTCGGTTCATGATTTCAGGGGTGGGGTTTATGTTTTACAGTTTAGGGTTTATAATTTTGATTTTAGGGCATGTAGAATATTTTTTTCGGTTTGTTGTTAAGCTTTTAGGTTTTAAGGTTTAGAGATAGGGTTTCAGATATAGGGTTTTGGTTCTAGGTTTTAGGATATTTTTGGTATGGTTTTCGGGTTTAGGTTTATGATTTCAAGGTTAGGGTTTAGGTTTTAATGTTTCGGGTTTATTATTTTGATATTAGAGTAGAGGGAATAGTTTTATAGGTTCAGGAGTAGGCTTTTAGGTTTTAGGGTTTAGAGATTATGGTTTCTGGTATATGGTTTTGGTTCTAGGTTTTAAGATATTTTTGGTATGGTTTTCAGGTTTCGGTTTATGATTTCAGGGTTAGGGTTTAGGTTTTAAGGTTTAGGTTTTATTATTTTGGATTTGTTTTGTTCAGTTTTGGGGTTTCGGTTCATGATTTCAGGGGTAGGGTTTATGTTTTACAGTTTAGGGTTTATAATTTTGATTTTAGGCCATGGAGAATATTTTTTTTGGTTTGTTGTTAAGCTTTTAGGTTTTAGGGTTTAGAGATTAGGGTATCAGATTTAGGGTTTTGGTTTCAGGTTTTAGGATATTTTTGGTATGGTTTTCGGGTTTAGGTGTATGATTTCAAGGATAGGGTATAGGTTTTAAAGTTTCGGGTTTATTATTTTGATATTATGGTTTAGGGAAAAGTTTTTTAGGTTCAGGGGTAGGCTTTTAGGTTTTAGATTTTAGGTATTAGGGTTTCAGATATAGCATTTTGGGTCCAGGATTTAGGATTTGTTTGTTCGATTTGGAGGTTTCAGTTTATGATTTCAGGGGTATGGTTTATGTTTTAAGTTTTAGGGTTTATAATTTTTATATTAGGGTATGAGGAAGATGTTTTTGGTTTCAAGTTTCAGCTTTTAGGTTTTAGGGTTTAGATATTAGGGTTTCAGATATTGGGTTTTGGGTGTAGGTTTTAGGATTTTCTTTGGTGTGGTTTCTAGGTTTATGTTTATGATTTCAGGGCTATGGTTTAGGTTTTAAGGTTTAGGGTTTATTATTCTGAGATTAGGGTCTACGGAATATGTTTTTAGGTTCAAGGGTCATCATTTAGGTTTAAGATTTCAGGTATTAGGGTTTCAGATATAGTGTTTTGTGTCCAGGATTTAGGATTTGTTTTTTCGGTTTTGGGGTTTCGGTTTATGGTTTCACGGGTAGGGTTTAAGTTTTAAGGTTTAGGGTTTAAAATTTTGTGATTATGGGATAGGAAATATGTTTTTGGGTTCGGGTTTCAGCTTTTAGGTTTTAGGGTTTAGAGATTAGGGTTTCTGGTATATGGTTTTGGTTCTAGGTTTTAAGATATTTTTGGTATGGTTTTCAGGTTTTGGTTTATGATTTCAGGGTTAGGGTTTAGGTTTTAAGGTTTAGGTTTTATTATTTTTAGATTAGGGTTTAGGGAATAAGTTTTTAGTTTCATGTGTTAGGTTTTACGTTTTATAGTTCAGGTATTACGGTTTCAGATATAGTGTTTTGGGTCCTTGGTTTTCGGATTTTTTTGGTATGGTTTTCGAGTTTATGTTTATGATTTCAGAGTTAGGGTTTAGGTTTTAAGGTATAGAGTTCATTATTTTAAGAGTAGTGTATAGGTGATATGTTTTTATGTTCACGGGTAAGATTTTAGGTTTTAGATTTCTGGTATTAGGGTTTCTGATATTATGTTTTGGGTCCAGGATTTTGGATTTGTTTTGTTCAGTTTTGGGGTTTCGGTTCATGATTTCAGGGGTGGGGTTTATGTTTTACAGTTTAGGGTTTATAATTTTGATTTTAGGGCATGTAGAATATTTTTTTCGGTTTGTTGTTAAGCTTTTAGGTTTTAAGGTTTAGAGATAGGGTTTCAGATATAGGGTTTTGGTTCTAGGTTTTAGGATATTTTTGGTATGGTTTTCGGGTTTAGGTTTATGATTTCAAGGTTAGGGTTTAGGTTTTAATGTTTCGGGTTTATTATTTTGATATTAGAGTAGAGGGAATAGTTTTATAGGTTCAGGAGTAGGCTTTTAGGTTTTAGGGTTTAGAGATTATGGTTTCTGGTATATGGTTTTGGTTCTAGGTTTTAAGATATTTTTGGTATGGTTTTCAGGTTTCGGTTTATGATTTCAGGGTTAGGGTTTAGGTTTTAAGGTTTAGGTTTTATTATTTTGGATTTGTTTTGTTCAGTTTTGGGGTTTCGGTTCATGATTTCAGGGGTAGGGTTTATGTTTTACAGTTTAGGGTTTATAATTTTGATTTTAGGCCATGGAGAATATTTTTTTTGGTTTGTTGTTAAGCTTTTAGGTTTTAGGGTTTAGAGATTAGGGTATCAGATTTAGGGTTTTGGTTTCAGGTTTTAGGATATTTTTGGTATGGTTTTCGGGTTTAGGTGTATGATTTCAAGGATAGGGTATAGGTTTTAAAGTTTCGGGTTTATTATTTTGATATTATGGTTTAGGGAAAAGTTTTTTAGGTTCAGGGGTAGGCTTTTAGGTTTTAGATTTTAGGTATTAGGGTTTCAGATATAGCATTTTGGGTCCAGGATTTAGGATTTGTTTGTTCGATTTGGAGGTTTCAGTTTATGATTTCAGGGGTATGGTTTATGTTTTAAGTTTTAGGGTTTATAATTTTTATATTAGGGTATGAGGAAGATGTTTTTGGTTTCAAGTTTCAGCTTTTAGGTTTTAGGGTTTAGATATTAGGGTTTCAGATATTGGGTTTTGGGTGTAGGTTTTAGGATTTTCTTTGGTGTGGTTTCTAGGTTTATGTTTATGATTTCAGGGCTATGGTTTAGGTTTTAAGGTTTAGGGTTTATTATTCTGAGATTAGGGTCTACGGAATATGTTTTTAGGTTCAAGGGTCATCATTTAGGTTTAAGATTTCAGGTATTAGGGTTTCAGATATAGTGTTTTGTGTCCAGGATTTAGGATTTGTTTTTTCGGTTTTGGGGTTTCGGTTTATGGTTTCACGGGTAGGGTTTAAGTTTTAAGGTTTAGGGTTTAAAATTTTGTGATTATGGGATAGGAAATATGTTTTTGGGTTCGGGTTTCAGCTTTTAGGTTTTAGGGTTTAGAGATTAGGGTTTCTGGTATATGGTTTTGGTTCTAGGTTTTAAGATATTTTTGGTATGGTTTTCAGGTTTTGGTTTATGATTTCAGGGTTAGGGTTTAGGTTTTAAGGTTTAGGTTTTATTATTTTTAGATTAGGGTTTAGGGAATAAGTTTTTAGTTTCATGTGTTAGGTTTTACGTTTTATAGTTCAGGTATTACGGTTTCAGATATAGTGTTTTGGGTCCTTGGTTTTCGGATTTTTTTGGTATGGTTTTCGAGTTTATGTTTATGATTTCAGAGTTAGGGTTTAGGTTTTAAGGTATAGAGTTCATTATTTTAAGAGTAGTGTATAGGTGATATGTTTTTATGTTCACGGGTAAGATTTTAGGTTTTAGATTTCTGGTATTAGGGTTTCTGATATTATGTTTTGGGTCCAGGATTTTGGATTTGTTTTGTTCAGTTTTGGGGTTTCGGTTCATGATTTCAGGGGTGGGGTTTATGTTTTACAGTTTAGGGTTTATAATTTTGATTTTAGGGCATGTAGAATATTTTTTTCGGTTTGTTGTTAAGCTTTTAGGTTTTAAGGTTTAGAGATAGGGTTTCAGATATAGGGTTTTGGTTCTAGGTTTTAGGATATTTTTGGTATGGTTTTCGGGTTTAGGTTTATGATTTCAAGGTTAGGGTTTAGGTTTTAATGTTTCGGGTTTATTATTTTGATATTAGAGTAGAGGGAATAGTTTTATAGGTTCAGGAGTAGGCTTTTAGGTTTTAGGGTTTAGAGATTATGGTTTCTGGTATATGGTTTTGGTTCTAGGTTTTAAGATATTTTTGGTATGGTTTTCAGGTTTCGGTTTATGATTTCAGGGTTAGGGTTTAGGTTTTAAGGTTTAGGTTTTATTATTTTGGATTTGTTTTGTTCAGTTTTGGGGTTTCGGTTCATGATTTCAGGGGTAGGGTTTATGTTTTACAGTTTAGGGTTTATAATTTTGATTTTAGGCCATGGAGAATATTTTTTTTGGTTTGTTGTTAAGCTTTTAGGTTTTAGGGTTTAGAGATTAGGGTATCAGATTTAGGGTTTTGGTTTCAGGTTTTAGGATATTTTTGGTATGGTTTTCGGGTTTAGGTGTATGATTTCAAGGATAGGGTATAGGTTTTAAAGTTTCGGGTTTATTATTTTGATATTATGGTTTAGGGAAAAGTTTTTTAGGTTCAGGGGTAGGCTTTTAGGTTTTAGATTTTAGGTATTAGGGTTTCAGATATAGCATTTTGGGTCCAGGATTTAGGATTTGTTTGTTCGATTTGGAGGTTTCAGTTTATGATTTCAGGGGTATGGTTTATGTTTTAAGTTTTAGGGTTTATAATTTTTATATTAGGGTATGAGGAAGATGTTTTTGGTTTCAAGTTTCAGCTTTTAGGTTTTAGGGTTTAGATATTAGGGTTTCAGATATTGGGTTTTGGGTGTAGGTTTTAGGATTTTCTTTGGTGTGGTTTCTAGGTTTATGTTTATGATTTCAGGGCTATGGTTTAGGTTTTAAGGTTTAGGGTTTATTATTCTGAGATTAGGGTCTACGGAATATGTTTTTAGGTTCAAGGGTCATCATTTAGGTTTAAGATTTCAGGTATTAGGGTTTCAGATATAGTGTTTTGTGTCCAGGATTTAGGATTTGTTTTTTCGGTTTTGGGGTTTCGGTTTATGGTTTCACGGGTAGGGTTTAAGTTTTAAGGTTTAGGGTTTAAAATTTTGTGATTATGGGATAGGAAATATGTTTTTGGGTTCGGGTTTCAGCTTTTAGGTTTTAGGGTTTAGAGATTAGGGTTTCTGGTATATGGTTTTGGTTCTAGGTTTTAAGATATTTTTGGTATGGTTTTCAGGTTTTGGTTTATGATTTCAGGGTTAGGGTTTAGGTTTTAAGGTTTAGGTTTTATTATTTTTAGATTAGGGTTTAGGGAATAAGTTTTTAGTTTCATGTGTTAGGTTTTACGTTTTATAGTTCAGGTATTACGGTTTCAGATATAGTGTTTTGGGTCCTTGGTTTTCGGATTTTTTTGGTATGGTTTTCGAGTTTATGTTTATGATTTCAGAGTTAGGGTTTAGGTTTTAAGGTATAGAGTTCATTATTTTAAGAGTAGTGTATAGGTGATATGTTTTTATGTTCACGGGTAAGATTTTAGGTTTTAGATTTCTGGTATTAGGGTTTCTGATATTATGTTTTGGGTCCAGGATTTTGGATTTGTTTTGTTCAGTTTTGGGGTTTCGGTTCATGATTTCAGGGGTGGGGTTTATGTTTTACAGTTTAGGGTTTATAATTTTGATTTTAGGGCATGTAGAATATTTTTTTCGGTTTGTTGTTAAGCTTTTAGGTTTTAAGGTTTAGAGATAGGGTTTCAGATATAGGGTTTTGGTTCTAGGTTTTAGGATATTTTTGGTATGGTTTTCGGGTTTAGGTTTATGATTTCAAGGTTAGGGTTTAGGTTTTAATGTTTCGGGTTTATTATTTTGATATTAGAGTAGAGGGAATAGTTTTATAGGTTCAGGAGTAGGCTTTTAGGTTTTAGGGTTTAGAGATTATGGTTTCTGGTATATGGTTTTGGTTCTAGGTTTTAAGATATTTTTGGTATGGTTTTCAGGTTTCGGTTTATGATTTCAGGGTTAGGGTTTAGGTTTTAAGGTTTAGGTTTTATTATTTTGGATTTGTTTTGTTCAGTTTTGGGGTTTCGGTTCATGATTTCAGGGGTAGGGTTTATGTTTTACAGTTTAGGGTTTATAATTTTGATTTTAGGCCATGGAGAATATTTTTTTTGGTTTGTTGTTAAGCTTTTAGGTTTTAGGGTTTAGAGATTAGGGTATCAGATTTAGGGTTTTGGTTTCAGGTTTTAGGATATTTTTGGTATGGTTTTCGGGTTTAGGTGTATGATTTCAAGGATAGGGTATAGGTTTTAAAGTTTCGGGTTTATTATTTTGATATTATGGTTTAGGGAAAAGTTTTTTAGGTTCAGGGGTAGGCTTTTAGGTTTTAGATTTTAGGTATTAGGGTTTCAGATATAGCATTTTGGGTCCAGGATTTAGGATTTGTTTGTTCGATTTGGAGGTTTCAGTTTATGATTTCAGGGGTATGGTTTATGTTTTAAGTTTTAGGGTTTATAATTTTTATATTAGGGTATGAGGAAGATGTTTTTGGTTTCAAGTTTCAGCTTTTAGGTTTTAGGGTTTAGATATTAGGGTTTCAGATATTGGGTTTTGGGTGTAGGTTTTAGGATTTTCTTTGGTGTGGTTTCTAGGTTTATGTTTATGATTTCAGGGCTATGGTTTAGGTTTTAAGGTTTAGGGTTTATTATTCTGAGATTAGGGTCTACGGAATATGTTTTTAGGTTCAAGGGTCATCATTTAGGTTTAAGATTTCAGGTATTAGGGTTTCAGATATAGTGTTTTGTGTCCAGGATTTAGGATTTGTTTTTTCGGTTTTGGGGTTTCGGTTTATGGTTTCACGGGTAGGGTTTAAGTTTTAAGGTTTAGGGTTTAAAATTTTGTGATTATGGGATAGGAAATATGTTTTTGGGTTCGGGTTTCAGCTTTTAGGTTTTAGGGTTTAGAGATTAGGGTTTCTGGTATATGGTTTTGGTTCTAGGTTTTAAGATATTTTTGGTATGGTTTTCAGGTTTTGGTTTATGATTTCAGGGTTAGGGTTTAGGTTTTAAGGTTTAGGTTTTATTATTTTTAGATTAGGGTTTAGGGAATAAGTTTTTAGTTTCATGTGTTAGGTTTTACGTTTTATAGTTCAGGTATTACGGTTTCAGATATAGTGTTTTGGGTCCTTGGTTTTCGGATTTTTTTGGTATGGTTTTCGAGTTTATGTTTATGATTTCAGAGTTAGGGTTTAGGTTTTAAGGTATAGAGTTCATTATTTTAAGAGTAGTGTATAGGTGATATGTTTTTATGTTCACGGGTAAGATTTTAGGTTTTAGATTTCTGGTATTAGGGTTTCTGATATTATGTTTTGGGTCCAGGATTTTGGATTTGTTTTGTTCAGTTTTGGGGTTTCGGTTCATGATTTCAGGGGTGGGGTTTATGTTTTACAGTTTAGGGTTTATAATTTTGATTTTAGGGCATGTAGAATATTTTTTTCGGTTTGTTGTTAAGCTTTTAGGTTTTAAGGTTTAGAGATAGGGTTTCAGATATAGGGTTTTGGTTCTAGGTTTTAGGATATTTTTGGTATGGTTTTCGGGTTTAGGTTTATGATTTCAAGGTTAGGGTTTAGGTTTTAATGTTTCGGGTTTATTATTTTGATATTAGAGTAGAGGGAATAGTTTTATAGGTTCAGGAGTAGGCTTTTAGGTTTTAGGGTTTAGAGATTATGGTTTCTGGTATATGGTTTTGGTTCTAGGTTTTAAGATATTTTTGGTATGGTTTTCAGGTTTCGGTTTATGATTTCAGGGTTAGGGTTTAGGTTTTAAGGTTTAGGTTTTATTATTTTGGATTTGTTTTGTTCAGTTTTGGGGTTTCGGTTCATGATTTCAGGGGTAGGGTTTATGTTTTACAGTTTAGGGTTTATAATTTTGATTTTAGGCCATGGAGAATATTTTTTTTGGTTTGTTGTTAAGCTTTTAGGTTTTAGGGTTTAGAGATTAGGGTATCAGATTTAGGGTTTTGGTTTCAGGTTTTAGGATATTTTTGGTATGGTTTTCGGGTTTAGGTGTATGATTTCAAGGATAGGGTATAGGTTTTAAAGTTTCGGGTTTATTATTTTGATATTATGGTTTAGGGAAAAGTTTTTTAGGTTCAGGGGTAGGCTTTTAGGTTTTAGATTTTAGGTATTAGGGTTTCAGATATAGCATTTTGGGTCCAGGATTTAGGATTTGTTTGTTCGATTTGGAGGTTTCAGTTTATGATTTCAGGGGTATGGTTTATGTTTTAAGTTTTAGGGTTTATAATTTTTATATTAGGGTATGAGGAAGATGTTTTTGGTTTCAAGTTTCAGCTTTTAGGTTTTAGGGTTTAGATATTAGGGTTTCAGATATTGGGTTTTGGGTGTAGGTTTTAGGATTTTCTTTGGTGTGGTTTCTAGGTTTATGTTTATGATTTCAGGGCTATGGTTTAGGTTTTAAGGTTTAGGGTTTATTATTCTGAGATTAGGGTCTACGGAATATGTTTTTAGGTTCAAGGGTCATCATTTAGGTTTAAGATTTCAGGTATTAGGGTTTCAGATATAGTGTTTTGTGTCCAGGATTTAGGATTTGTTTTTTCGGTTTTGGGGTTTCGGTTTATGGTTTCACGGGTAGGGTTTAAGTTTTAAGGTTTAGGGTTTAAAATTTTGTGATTATGGGATAGGAAATATGTTTTTGGGTTCGGGTTTCAGCTTTTAGGTTTTAGGGTTTAGAGATTAGGGTTTCTGGTATATGGTTTTGGTTCTAGGTTTTAAGATATTTTTGGTATGGTTTTCAGGTTTTGGTTTATGATTTCAGGGTTAGGGTTTAGGTTTTAAGGTTTAGGTTTTATTATTTTTAGATTAGGGTTTAGGGAATAAGTTTTTAGTTTCATGTGTTAGGTTTTACGTTTTATAGTTCAGGTATTACGGTTTCAGATATAGTGTTTTGGGTCCTTGGTTTTCGGATTTTTTTGGTATGGTTTTCGAGTTTATGTTTATGATTTCAGAGTTAGGGTTTAGGTTTTAAGGTATAGAGTTCATTATTTTAAGAGTAGTGTATAGGTGATATGTTTTTATGTTCACGGGTAAGATTTTAGGTTTTAGATTTCTGGTATTAGGGTTTCTGATATTATGTTTTGGGTCCAGGATTTTGGATTTGTTTTGTTCAGTTTTGGGGTTTCGGTTCATGATTTCAGGGGTGGGGTTTATGTTTTACAGTTTAGGGTTTATAATTTTGATTTTAGGGCATGTAGAATATTTTTTTCGGTTTGTTGTTAAGCTTTTAGGTTTTAAGGTTTAGAGATAGGGTTTCAGATATAGGGTTTTGGTTCTAGGTTTTAGGATATTTTTGGTATGGTTTTCGGGTTTAGGTTTATGATTTCAAGGTTAGGGTTTAGGTTTTAATGTTTCGGGTTTATTATTTTGATATTAGAGTAGAGGGAATAGTTTTATAGGTTCAGGAGTAGGCTTTTAGGTTTTAGGGTTTAGAGATTATGGTTTCTGGTATATGGTTTTGGTTCTAGGTTTTAAGATATTTTTGGTATGGTTTTCAGGTTTCGGTTTATGATTTCAGGGTTAGGGTTTAGGTTTTAAGGTTTAGGTTTTATTATTTTGGATTTGTTTTGTTCAGTTTTGGGGTTTCGGTTCATGATTTCAGGGGTAGGGTTTATGTTTTACAGTTTAGGGTTTATAATTTTGATTTTAGGCCATGGAGAATATTTTTTTTGGTTTGTTGTTAAGCTTTTAGGTTTTAGGGTTTAGAGATTAGGGTATCAGATTTAGGGTTTTGGTTTCAGGTTTTAGGATATTTTTGGTATGGTTTTCGGGTTTAGGTGTATGATTTCAAGGATAGGGTATAGGTTTTAAAGTTTCGGGTTTATTATTTTGATATTATGGTTTAGGGAAAAGTTTTTTAGGTTCAGGGGTAGGCTTTTAGGTTTTAGATTTTAGGTATTAGGGTTTCAGATATAGCATTTTGGGTCCAGGATTTAGGATTTGTTTGTTCGATTTGGAGGTTTCAGTTTATGATTTCAGGGGTATGGTTTATGTTTTAAGTTTTAGGGTTTATAATTTTTATATTAGGGTATGAGGAAGATGTTTTTGGTTTCAAGTTTCAGCTTTTAGGTTTTAGGGTTTAGATATTAGGGTTTCAGATATTGGGTTTTGGGTGTAGGTTTTAGGATTTTCTTTGGTGTGGTTTCTAGGTTTATGTTTATGATTTCAGGGCTATGGTTTAGGTTTTAAGGTTTAGGGTTTATTATTCTGAGATTAGGGTCTACGGAATATGTTTTTAGGTTCAAGGGTCATCATTTAGGTTTAAGATTTCAGGTATTAGGGTTTCAGATATAGTGTTTTGTGTCCAGGATTTAGGATTTGTTTTTTCGGTTTTGGGGTTTCGGTTTATGGTTTCACGGGTAGGGTTTAAGTTTTAAGGTTTAGGGTTTAAAATTTTGTGATTATGGGATAGGAAATATGTTTTTGGGTTCGGGTTTCAGCTTTTAGGTTTTAGGGTTTAGAGATTAGGGTTTCTGGTATATGGTTTTGGTTCTAGGTTTTAAGATATTTTTGGTATGGTTTTCAGGTTTTGGTTTATGATTTCAGGGTTAGGGTTTAGGTTTTAAGGTTTAGGTTTTATTATTTTTAGATTAGGGTTTAGGGAATAAGTTTTTAGTTTCATGTGTTAGGTTTTACGTTTTATAGTTCAGGTATTACGGTTTCAGATATAGTGTTTTGGGTCCTTGGTTTTCGGATTTTTTTGGTATGGTTTTCGAGTTTATGTTTATGATTTCAGAGTTAGGGTTTAGGTTTTAAGGTATAGAGTTCATTATTTTAAGAGTAGTGTATAGGTGATATGTTTTTATGTTCACGGGTAAGATTTTAGGTTTTAGATTTCTGGTATTAGGGTTTCTGATATTATGTTTTGGGTCCAGGATTTTGGATTTGTTTTGTTCAGTTTTGGGGTTTCGGTTCATGATTTCAGGGGTGGGGTTTATGTTTTACAGTTTAGGGTTTATAATTTTGATTTTAGGGCATGTAGAATATTTTTTTCGGTTTGTTGTTAAGCTTTTAGGTTTTAAGGTTTAGAGATAGGGTTTCAGATATAGGGTTTTGGTTCTAGGTTTTAGGATATTTTTGGTATGGTTTTCGGGTTTAGGTTTATGATTTCAAGGTTAGGGTTTAGGTTTTAATGTTTCGGGTTTATTATTTTGATATTAGAGTAGAGGGAATAGTTTTATAGGTTCAGGAGTAGGCTTTTAGGTTTTAGGGTTTAGAGATTATGGTTTCTGGTATATGGTTTTGGTTCTAGGTTTTAAGATATTTTTGGTATGGTTTTCAGGTTTCGGTTTATGATTTCAGGGTTAGGGTTTAGGTTTTAAGGTTTAGGTTTTATTATTTTGGATTTGTTTTGTTCAGTTTTGGGGTTTCGGTTCATGATTTCAGGGGTAGGGTTTATGTTTTACAGTTTAGGGTTTATAATTTTGATTTTAGGCCATGGAGAATATTTTTTTTGGTTTGTTGTTAAGCTTTTAGGTTTTAGGGTTTAGAGATTAGGGTATCAGATTTAGGGTTTTGGTTTCAGGTTTTAGGATATTTTTGGTATGGTTTTCGGGTTTAGGTGTATGATTTCAAGGATAGGGTATAGGTTTTAAAGTTTCGGGTTTATTATTTTGATATTATGGTTTAGGGAAAAGTTTTTTAGGTTCAGGGGTAGGCTTTTAGGTTTTAGATTTTAGGTATTAGGGTTTCAGATATAGCATTTTGGGTCCAGGATTTAGGATTTGTTTGTTCGATTTGGAGGTTTCAGTTTATGATTTCAGGGGTATGGTTTATGTTTTAAGTTTTAGGGTTTATAATTTTTATATTAGGGTATGAGGAAGATGTTTTTGGTTTCAAGTTTCAGCTTTTAGGTTTT
>CAUJRU010002733.1:0-66945 GCA_963277665.1 Viscum album
ACCCAAGACCCACACTCTCGATTCTAGTGCTAAAATATATTATATATTTTTTTATAAAAAAGAACTAAAAAGATAAATTCCTTTAAATAATTGAGGATAATATATAGTATAATGTTTTTAGGATTAAGAAAAACTAAATATTATATTTTAGTTTTATTAAATATTATAAACAACCAAATGAATTAATTCGTGTTAACTCCTTAAATGTAACAAAACACTATGGTGATGTTGGGGCCTCGGAGCGGCAGCGATCTCCTCCTCTCACACCGCTAGGGTTCTCTGCCAGATCTCCTCCCTTCCCCCTCTGGTGTGGTCCGGCCATTGTGATGGTGTTCTATCCTGGAATAGCGTCGACGGTTGATAGTGCTGTTGGGCCTGTCTCTAAGCTTCAAGATCCGATCTTTGTATTTGGATCAGTAGACATTGACTCTGTTTCGCGCAGCGGCGACCTCGTCTCTCCTGGATTTGGGATCCCTCTTCGGCATTGGTTTGCATCAGATCTGGGTGGTCTGGTTCTGGGATACCTGCTCGGGGTCGGTCTCCCCTCCAGATCCGGATTCTTTTGATGGATTTGGGAGCTTGGTATCGTTCTTGGTGTTCTTGGTGACGGCGCCGACGTTCCCCTGTCCTCTAGATCTCGTTACGGTTGTGGTTCACTCGCCGTCATCTTTGGGGTGTTCGCTGCTGGCTTCGATGATGCCTTGTGCTCATCGATGACTTGTCATCCGCTTATGAGTTTTAGGCCCGGCTCCATCTCGGCTCGACGCCAGATATGGCATGCTCCGATTTTCTTAGGTTTGGTTCCCGTTGCAAGGAGGGGTAGGCTCTGTGTTTTTATTTTCCTTGCTACTACTGGTTTTGGGGGATGTTCTTTGATGATGTTGTTGTTTCGTTGCTGTGGGTGAGTTGGGTTGAATGTGCTGGTTGTTGATTATTGATGATTTCTAGGAGGTGCTGCTGTTGGCGGTTGTTCGTGGTGATGGGTAAAGGAGGAACAACCGAGTTGTATGCGGAGCAGGGTGCAGCATTAGGGTGGCCTGATATTCGTTCTGGTTTCTTCAACTTCCTTTTGTGGATGGATTCTTCCTGGAGGTTCATCTCACGTCGCTGGTTGGTTGGGCGAACTTCGTCTGGAGTTTGCTAACGGGAGGATTTGGGCTGGTGTTGATGGTCGCACTGGTGGACATTTGAGGAGGCTGGCTCTGAGGATTGGTCTGCTTGTCTGATGTTTGTGACTTGGTTCAGGGTTTCTTAGCCTTGATTTTGTTGTTTTAAGTAGTGAAGTGATGAAATGGTGAAGTGGTGAAGTGGTGGTCTGATGTAGTGGTGTGGAAATTATTTCATGTCTCGTTTCTCACTTTTTCCTCAAAAGTGTTTGCATAATAAAAAAAATTAATTTTCATTCAGTAACAAAACTCTATTGAAACCTCTACTTTCGCTATGGAAATCCATTTAAATTACATCGTGAGTATACAATTACTTTTTAAGGGGTTTTAAAAACATTTAAAAAAACTTTTATTTGAAATACTATAAAACTCTTTCAATAAAAATTCATTTTATACCAAATAAAAAACATTTGAAAAATAATATCCCAAAATATAAATCTATAGTTCTCAAAAATATCCATAAAGAATACTATTCAAACCCTTAGAAAATTCATATTATTTTGGAAACCTATTTAATTTAAAAATATTAAAATTATTTTAAATTAATTGAATTCCTAAGTAAAAACTTTGAAAATATTTACATTGAAAATAATATTTTACTTATGGAATATAATGATACAAAAAAACCTTAAAATATCCATGAGGTCACTTGTAGTATCAAATTTTAAGATAATATCCATTTTAGGTCATGGGATCATCCCATTCCTCATTATCACATTTTATACCCGGGTGTCAAATTATATTTAAAAACATTTATTAAAAACCATCCACTATCTCTATAAATCTATTAAAACACACTTTATAAAACATCAAATATATGAAGTTAATTTCAAAAAGAAAATAAATATACTTTATCATAAGTCTTCTCAGGGATAAAAAATCCTTTTAAACGAAAAGATACATTCAAAGGAAACATTTATTGAATTTTATTAAAAAATAAACTTGAAAAATTGTTTTATGCATGAAATGTTAATGGCATTTTTTGTATATAAACATAACTATTATCATTAATTACATTTATTTTCATAAAAAATCAGTTCAAATTATATAAATTACAATTGGAAATTATCCTTGATTTTGTAATAAAGTCCCTTTTTAAAAAACATTCTAAATTTAAAAAATGAATATTTTAAGGGGAAGTTGAATTTAAATTTATAAACCATACATCTTTTAATGGAGGGTTTGAATAAATCCTCTCTAATGTACGGGTTTTGAAAATAAAATTTTCAGAAAAATGAAAAGATATCTTTTAAAAAAACAAATTGAAGTTGCAATCATAAAATATGAATTTGAAAATATAAATCCTCTTTCATAAGGATTAAAAAAGTTGTGAATAAGAATAATATACCCCCTTATTAGAATAAAGTATAATTTAGAAATCAATATATAAAATTATGAAAATAAAAATTTTCCCTTAAATATGGGTATAAAATACATAAAATTATGAGTTATTTGACAATAAATAAATCACCATATCCAAAGAAAATCTAGTCAGATCTCTGAAAACAATTTAATATGTTTTACCATGACTTTTTTGGTTTTATCCCCTCTTTAAAACTAATCAAACTTACAACAAAAAATAATATTTTTTTACCCATTATGGTCCAAGATAGTTATAATAAATGGATAAAAAACACATAAATTGAGAATAATTGATATGTGAAAACTAGAGATCCGTACTCTTGGATTAGGTGTTAAAAAAGGGTTTATACTTTTTATAGAAAAAAATATACATTACTTTACACACCTAAATTTTTTTCGGTCTAGGTTTATGAGAACAAAGAAAAAAATACAATTATTCTTAATTTTACAAAATTCTATAAACAAATATCCGATTTCACTAGATATAGTTCATAAAAATGAATCGAAACACCTTCAGAATGACTAATAAATCTATGAAAAACAATTTAAAACATAAAATGATAAAAAAAAATTACATTTAAGGGTTTCTAAAATCTATAGTGAAATCCTATTATAAATACTATTTAAAAGAACTTTTGAAATCGTTAAATTTTATATCAAATACAAAATATTTGATATAATAAATATATTTTCCAAAATTAATAATCAAGGATATTCAGGAATAATTCATAGGATAATCTATTTAATAAACCATTAAAAAATATATCATTTTCAAAAAATTTAACTTCAAAATTAATTATCATTGAAATAATCTTTAGTTTTCTCCTTTAAACATTGAAAAAAAATTTTATTGACAATAAGATTTTTATGGATTAAAATGATTCTTGGGAACCCTTAACAAATAAATGAGGGAATTATCAATATCACTTTAATAAAATACCCCATTGAGGTAATGGGTTCACCCCTCATTTCTCATCATCTCATTCGATACCCCTGTTCCATGTTTTATTTTTCAGAAAACATTTTTTCTAGTATTTTATTTTCCATTTATAATAAATTAAAATGTCAACTATGGATTTCTGATATTGAGTTAAAAATTGAGAGGATGAAATTTCATAATGGGTGAGGGGGAATTTAATTTTCTAATATTTTAAAATGAAAAAATATATTTGAGAGCATAGAAAATAAACAACCATGAGTGTAAACGAACGAAGGAATATTATTATTTAAATTTGACAGTTATAACCATAATGTAAAATTAGTGGGTATTAAAATTATTAACTAATTTTTTAAATATATATAAGGTTTATATTCATTATAAATATCTTGATAATTTTTTTTTGTTTTTTAGTGAATATTATAATTAATTATAAGAAATATTAAAAAAATATTTCATAATATTTATAATATTTTTTAAATAATAATATAAAAAATATATTTTGTTGAAATTTTGGTATTTTTATGAAAATATAGTTTTTCAATGAATAGGGAAAAATACTGATTTTTATAGAAAACTGTATTTTCTATAAAGTGTTTACAGTGTAGTATTCTATTTTCAATTAGTTTTAAAATTTTATTAGTTAAATTTCGTTTATAATAATATAATGAATGTTTTTAGATGAATTTTATTATTGATTTTTGTATGAAAAAATTTTATATTATAAAAGGCAATTTTCTAAAAAGAAATTTTTCTTTGAATTTTTTTATTCTATTTTAAATTAAACTATTGAAAAAACTGTATTGAATATTGAAGAGTGAATTCAATATTTTTAATCACGATGTAAATTTATTTTTAATCATCCATTTTTATTTTTAGTCAAAATGAATAGTATCCTTAGTAATTTCTGTTACCATGGTAAAGGGTAAACTGAGTTATTTAGTGTTAAAAATTATATCTTAAGGAATATAAAATAAACCTAATGCTTGAATTAATTTTATTGAATGAATATATATTATAAATAAATCTACAAGATTCATTTATATAGCCATTTATTTATATTTAGATGTGATTATGTGTAACATCCCAAGCTTCTACGGTACGCTTCTCTTTGAATAATGTGATAGCGTGTGTTGTACGCAACACCGAGTTCTAACAACCAATCAAACTAGCCGTTATGAATAGTAATACCTACTTTTTAAAATTATATATATATTTTATATTTCAAAATGGACTTCATTTTTGGATTCGGAATATCTAATTTATCCTAAGGTGAAATTTTGGTACTTTTCGGATAACTTTCATATTTTGATGAATAGTGAAAATTACTAAATTTTAATTAAAAATAACTTTTTAATCAAAATCATTAATAGTGATAAATTATGAATTTTAGTAGTTTTAAAGTATATTTAGAATATATTTTTACCATTTAATACAATGTTGGTCATTGGACATAATTTTACAATTAAACCGAACATAAACAAGTGTCAATCTTTTGATAGTTATTATCTCTTAAAAACACGCTTTTTGTTTTGACAGCGGGAATTAATTTTAAATTAATTTCTGCCACTTCTGTGTTTTGAATTTAGGAAAATGGATTCCATATTTGGAATCAGGATGTTAAAATTGTGTAAATAGGTAACTTTTATTTTTAGACATTTTGAATAATTACTGCGGTAAATATTTTATTTACCATGGTTAAGGGTAAATCTGGTAAATAAGGGTTAAAAAATAATATTATAATAATACTAAATTACCCTAAAACGTGTCTTAACCCTATTGGTTGATACATGATCGACCATGGGCATCTTTGGGTCGATTTTGGGACCCCATGGATCCACTTGTAAGTGATAATGACAATTTATTTTAATTAAGTTAAAATGAATACAAAAATGACACAAGCATATATCTTTTAGCAAAAAAATTGTTACATAAGGTTATATATGTTGGATTTTAGATTATAAATATTCATTAGAAAGATAAAAATATTTCCTACATAATGATATTTTATTTATAATTTTTAGACATTAAATAATTTATTTTATTTATGACACAATGATGATGCAGTAATTACTATAATAGTGAAAAATTAAAATAATTAATATTATAAATACCCAAATAAATAAAATATGAAACTTTTAATGAATTAAACTAATTTTATAGGATAATATGATATATTAGGATTGATTTAATTGACTTTTTTCGAAGTAATCAATCTGTTATGAGTTTCACAAAAATCAACTATTGAATAGTGTCAACATTGACATAAAAGAGTTCTTAAAACAAATATTATATTATTAATTGATATTAAATTCCTAAAAATCTATGGTTCGGCCAAGAGACTTATATCATGATAGGATCATAATTAATGGACCACTTGGGGGTTGCTTGGATGCATATAGTAAGTTTTAATAACCATATTATATAAAAATACAAAGAGACATTGTAAAAGTGAAACTAATTAACTTAGAGTTAATACTTAAAGATAAGGTTAATATAAGTACCCAAACCTGTCTAAATTATATTGGTTGAGTTGTTTTTGACCCATACTCACATTAACCTTTGAATAGTCAACTTTGGAGCCATTGGAAACCGATTATGAATTTATTATAAACTAATATCTCTAGCTTTTCCAAAGGTGCCCCTCACCCCTCTTATAAAAGGGCACTCCTCCTCATTTCTTCACACCCTCATAGCCTTTTGGTTCGGCCAAAATCTGCCCAAATACTCTCCCAACTTCCCTCACTACAACCTAGAGGCCTTAGTTTGATCAGAAAGCCAACCTAAGGAGCCCTTTTGATCAAATCAAAAGGAAGAAACCGAAGAAGAGGTAATGATTTCACCACCCTTTTCCAAGTTCATTTCTTCTTCCACTTCTTCTTCCTTTGTTGTTACCATTATAAAATAATAACTCCAGTATCTCACATATACTGTGATGTTATTATAAATATGGTACAACCATATTCAGTATTCTATCCACCCTTTGAATAACATGTCACCATACGTGCGTGCGTACGGCTTACCGTCTCCACGTCGTGGTGTAATTGTTATTCAATATATTATTATTTGGATGGGTATAATAATGATTTGTAACTCATGTAAATAATAAATATAACATGTTAATTATTCTGTATATATGATATACCATCTATTTATATATTATTTTAATATCAAAAGAATGATATTGTCGCTCGTGCGTACGTACGGACTACCCTCTCCACGAACGCGATGAGATTCATTCTCCATCGTATCCATTCAAGTATAATTATCATTTGATGATTTCAAAATGATATTTAAGGACTTGATATCATTCTGGATATGAATAATATACAACCTAACAAAACATATAAAAGAAAACAAGTAAGTTAACACCCGAAACAATGATAATACTAAGATATTATTACCAAATCAATATTAAAAGATCATATATGATATCATATTAATGTATATGATTATTTAATAATTTAATAACAATTATTTCACCATTATACAGGAGGTTAACCTACCCCAACCAAGGAAAAGTACAAGGTAAGGGATTTTTTTATCTCACTTTCAATTCCGTGAGATTTCTATTGTTCGCCACTAAATTATTTAAAGTGGTGTATTGTGTACTGCCATTTGATATATATTATCATGATTCTATTTATATTCATGTTATTATGTAAATCATTTGGTGGTTATTAACTTTTGGCCATACGACTTAGTTGATTAATGTGGTAAGGGGATTTCATCTCACTCCTTATTCCCTTGAGATTCATGCCATATTGCCACCATCACCTTTTGTGTGGTGTATGTACTGCCTATAATTATATTCTTTGTGTAATACACTCTAATTTATGTGTATTTACATATTCATTGTATGATACCTCTTTTATGGGTTGTATGTTTCATAAGTTACCAATTTGGTAAGGGTTATTTCACAATCTCTTCATTATCCGAGGTTGTTTATATGTAATAATCTACTGGGATCTCTTTATCATCCACATCCATGTTTTCTTAAAAATGTATTTCAAAACATTTTTTATTATTTACAAGAATATGGGTTAAAGTCATTTATACCCTTGGTTTACTTGTTATAAGAGGTTTATGAAGGAATCTTTCCGTCATTTTCAAAACAAGGTCCTTTTTAACCTTTTCGACAGAATTAAGGTAAGAATGTTTTTTTAACTTATACGGCGGGTGCGGATATTTTCCGCCGTTATAAAATATTCAAAGTTCCCTTACAAGCTTATAAGAATATTTTCAAAGAAAATGTTTTATTTTATATGGATCTTAAATTATTTCAAAATAAAAAGAGATATTTCTCTCAAAAATATGAAAATCCAGTGCAAATGTATATGTATTTAACGCAAGCTTAAAAATGTTTTTAGAAAACCCGACTCTTGATTGTGTTAGATTGGAAGGGATTGGAAGTGGACCCATCATGGCCGATAATTAGTCGAGCAGTATCAGAATTAGTTATTTTGTTTTCAAAAGCTAGCATAAGGATTTCAGAAAAACACTGGAGTATTTTTTAGCAATTTTAAATGTAAGTATTTTATATAAAAATTGCATCAGTAGGTCTCCTTAGTAAAACTAGTGTCTTGGCACAAGGCCTTGACAAAATATTATTTGTAGTCTTGGCACGAGGCCTTGACTATGTGGTTATGATAGTCTGGCATTATGCATTCCAACATTATGAAAGTGGTTATTGATTTTTGCATGTGGTTATTCGATTAGTAGAATATCCATGTGAATAAGTAAATGGAATTATTTCATTTTATTTATGCAGTACCATGTTGAAAGTTCATGTTTTAAAGGCTTTTGTTTTAGTTATACATTGCCTTAAATGTTTATTCTTATTTATGAAAGTTTCCGCTATATTGTTATCCTTACTGGGCATTTGATCTCACCCCTTTTCTATGTTTTATTTTTCCCAGGAAGTGAAGAAGTAAATTATGAATGACCTGCAGGGATATTATGTGGGGATATGAGTGTGGATTATGGAGACATTATGTTGTTGTAGTAGTTTTTCATTTTATGATGTAATGTAAAACTTATGAATATATCTAGTGTTTCCAAGGCTACTAAACCAATCGGTCTTTCGAGATTTGATCTTTCTTGTGATCATTCCAATGTTATGTAATAATGCACCGACTCTGGGTAACTAGGGTCGGGGCGTTACAGTTGGTATCAGAGGAAGTTTAGTATAATCCTTTGGAAGCTAGATTTAGATAAACTATGATTAGAGCACGTAGACCTAAGATGAACTTTGAGGATTAGTGTAGAAGAACTTCCTAGAATTTAGGTATTGTAGGGATTTTGTGAGTTTTCCAAGAAATACATCCCTGTCTGGATACGAGTAGGTAGAGGCGGCTCTGGCACAGATGTACCTAGGGGTAAAACCCGAAAACACCGCTTTGAGCTAGACTCGAACGGGAACTGGTGCACGACAACGGGCCTTGCTGCACTCTTGGTTACGACACTCCCGGGGGATATGCTTAGGATAATTCTCATTATCATTACAAACCATTATGAAGGGTTTATTAGTATATACATCCTCAAAGGAGAAATTTTTATGATTATGGATTATATCCATAAATAGTTCAATTTATGTTAAGTGTTTTATAAGTATGGGATTATGTATTTTGATTCATAAACTGATCTAGTTTATGCCATTGTTTAGAAATGGCGCCTAGTGGAAGAAATGGAAACCGTATCAATGCACTCACTCCATGTAGGGATTTCCATCCTGCTCAAGATAATTATAGTGGAGCTGGTGATGCAACTGGAGCCGATCAGCTAATCACCATACTGGGACAACTTACTCAGGTTATGAATAATAAACTTACCCGTATGGAGCACCCTGATCCGCAGCGTGGAGGATCAATGTTAGATCGATTCATGAGGCAACAACCAATAACGTTCAATGGGAATACAAATCCCTTAGTAGCCGAGCAGTGGATAAATTCCCTAGAGAAAATATTTCAGGCTTTGGGGAGCAGTGAAAGGTAAAAAGTTATCATGGCAGTTTATCGCCTCACTGGAGATGTTGATCAATGGTGGTCATTGATTAAAAACATGAAGGAAGATGATTAAGTATCAAATATGGAATGGAGAGAGTTCAAAGATCTGTTTTTAGAAAAATACTTTCCTCGCGACCATCGAGCAGATATGGAAAGGCAATTTCTGAGTCTGAGACAAAAGGAGGATGAGAATGTCACAAAGTATGAGGCTAACTTTACAAGGTTAGCGAGGTATGCTGGAGATTATATTCGCAACCCAAGAAGTAAGATTGATCGTTTCTTTGATGGGTTAAAACCATTTCTCCGTCGAGCGTTAGTCTCACAATCCTTTTCATCATACGAAGACATTGTCTCATGTGCTATCAAGACCGAAAAGGAAATCTCTAATTCTTATGACATTAATGCAAAGCAAGAGAAGAAGAGGCCTGCTGATCAATCTGGGAATGGAAATAAGGGGAATAAAGGAAAGGTTGAATATCCATCATGTGGTAAATGTGGGAAGAAACACCCCGGTGCTTGCTTGAAGGGAATGGGATTCTGTTACATGTGTGATGAAAAAGGCCACCAAGCTCGTGATTGCAAAGGGAAGAAGGAAGCCACCAACGTTCAGTGCTACAATTGCAGGGAGATGGGACATTATGCGAATGAATGTCCTAAGCGTCAGGAGAACTTACCTCCGAAAAGGCCAAGGGATCAAGGCCAGGCTTATGCTATCACTACTGCAGAGGTAGAAGCTCCGAAGGATGTGGTGGCAGGTAATTTAATGGTTTCCTCAAGTTTAGAAAATGCATTATTTGACTCTGGATCGTCGCATTGTTTCATATCTTCCCAATTTTCTAAGAAAATTAGATTTTTCCAATTTGATTTAATAAGGGAGTTGTCAGTTAAAACTCCTAAGGGAAGTATCATTGCAAAAAAGTTTTGTGAATCAGTCCCCATTAGAGCACATAAATTTTCTTTATCTGCTGATCTCATCGTCATACCTATTATTGAGTTTTATATAATCCTCGGTATGGACTGGCTTTCAGACTATGATGCGAAGATTTATTGTAAGAAGAAAGAGGTTATGATTCTTGATGATAATGATAAGGAACACCTTATCTTTAGAGAAGAATCGTCACCACCTAATTCTTATTTAGATCCACCCCCAGTAGCTCAACTTAATTCAATTATTGGGGAGGAAGAGAATGAAATAACTTTCGGTGAGGAAAGGAATGTTCAAATAGAGGATGTACCTGTTGTGAAAGAATTTGTAGATGTATTTCCGGAAGATTTACCTGGACATCCTCCAGAACGAGAAGTTGAGTTTTCCATTGATTTGATTCCTAGATCAAGGCCTATATCGAAGACCCCTTATAGAATGGCCACTGTAGAGTTAGTCGAACTAAAGAAACAACTAGATGAATTGAGTAATAAGGGATTTATTCTCCCTAGTGTTTCTCCATGGGGAGCCCATGTTCTTTTTGTTAAAAATAAAGATGGATCTATGAGATTATGTATCGACTACAGGAAGATCAATGCTATAACGATAAAGAACAAGTATCCCCTACCTCGTATTGATGATTTATTTGACCAACTGCATGGAGCTCAATACTTTTCAAAGATTGACCTTCGATCTGGATACCATCAGTTGTGTGTGAAGAAGGAAGACATTCTGAAGACAGCATTTCGAACCAGGTACGGCCATTACGAGTTTACTGTAATGCCGTTTGGATTGACTAATGCACCCTCTGTATTCATGGATCTGATGAATAGAGTTTTCAAGGAGTATCTCGATGAATTAGTGGTGGTATTTATTGATGATATCTTGGTATACTCCAAAATCTACGAAGATCATGAAAATCACTTGCTCATTATCTTGAAGACTCTGAGGAGGCATGAATTATATGGGAAGTTTAGCAAGTGTGAATTCTGGCTTCATGAGATTTCTTTTCTTGGCCATATTGTCTCTAAAGATGGAATCTCTGTTGATCCTTCTAATACCAAGGCAATCCAAGAATGGCCAGCACCTACGAGTATAACTGAGGTATGCAGTTTTATCGGTTTGGCAGGTTATTATCGACGTTTCGTCCAGAATTTTTCCCGATTGGCTAACCCATTAACGAAGCTCACACGTAAAGGAGTTAAATTTGTTTGGACAAAAGAGTGTGAAGAATGTTTTGAATAACTGAAGAAAAGATTAGTCAATGCTCCTATATTGACTCTACCATCGGGGAATGATGGGTTCGTTATTTATAGTGATGCATCAAAGAAAGGACTTGGCTGTGTCCTTATGCAGAATGATAGAGTTATTGCCTATGCATCACGACAGTTGAAAATTCATGAACTAAACTATCCTACTCATGATCTCTAGTTAGCAGCTGTGATCTTTGCTTTGAAGATATGGAGGCACTACCTCTATGGTGAAAAATGTGAGATTTATACTGATCACAAGAGTTTGAAGTATATTTTCTCACAAAAAGAACTCAACATGAGGCAAAGGAGATGGCTTGAATTACTCAAGGATTATGATTGTACGATACACTACCATCCGAGGAAGGCAAACAAGGTGGAAGATGCTTTGAGTAGAAAAGACCAAGGAGTTTTGAACAATATGAGAATTGAAAGGGATCCAATTTTCATGGATCTAGTGAAGATGGACATTGGAATAACCAGGGAAGGTGAAACATCAATGCTTTTTCAAATGGTTGCCAAACCATCTTTACTAGAAAGGATTAAGAGTTCTCAGACCGATGATAAAGAATTCCAAAAGAAGATTAAAGCTGTGAATGATGGGAGATTGAGAGACTTTGTGTATGAAGATGGAATTTTGAAATTCGGGAAGAGACTTTGTGTTCCCGATTTACCTGATCTAAAAAGGGAATTGCTGGATGATGCTCATAGTTCCAATTTCTCTATACACCCTGGGAGCACCAAAATGTATAGAGATTTGAAGGAACATTTTTGGTGGGACAACATGAAGAGGGAGATTGCTGATTTTGTGTCAAGATGTATGGTTTGTCAACAAGTGAAAGCTGGAAGGCAACAGCCTGGAGGAGTCATGCAACCTCTTCCCATACCGGAGTGGAACTGGGAAAATATTACGGTGGACTTTGTCATGGGGCTACCAAATACTCCTAGAAGGAATGATGCAATATGGGTTATTGTTGATCGCCTTACCAAGTCAGCAAATTTTCTTTCTATAAGAGAAGATCTACCCATGGAATGTCTAGCAAGACTATATATTAATGAAGTTGTGAGACTTCATGGAGTACCCTTATCAATTGTTTCTGATCGTGATTTCCGTTTTACTTAAAGATTTTGGAAAAGTCTTCAGAAATCCCTGGATACTGAACTTAATTTGAGCACTGCTTACCACCCTCAGACAGACGAACAATCAGAACGGACTATTCAAACCTTAGAAGACATGTTGAGATCTTGCTCACTTGACTTTCAGGGTATGTGGGATCAATATTTACCTCTGGTGGAATTTTCCTATAACAATAGCTTCCATTCGAGTATTCAGATGGAACCATATGAACCGTTATACAGAAAGAGATGTCGTACACCAACCTGTTGGGATGACGTCGGTGAAAGAAAACTTGTCGGTCCAGAACTGGTGGAGGAAACGATGGAAAAGGTGAAGGTAATCCAAAATCACATCAGAGCAGCTCAAATTAGGCAGAAGAGCTATGCCGATAATCGAAGGAAGGATTTGTAATTTCAAGTCGGTGATCATGTTTTCTTGAAGGTATCTCCGTGGAAGGGAGTCATACGTTTTGGTAAAAAGGTAAATTGAGTCCCAGGTACATCGGACCTTTCGAAATTCTAGAACGAATTGGGGTTGTAGCTTACCGATTGGCAATGCCGCCAAGTCTCTCCAAAGTTCACGATGTGTTCCACGTATCTTTGTTGAGGAAATACATGCCTGATCCAACACATGTACTAACCTATGAGGAATTAGAACTGGAACCCGATCTTTCCTATTGTGAAGAGCCCGTCAGGATTCTTGATACGAGAGAACAAGTACTGAGAAACCGGACGACGTGTCTTGTAAAAGTTTTGTGGAGAAACCATAAGATGGAAGAGGCAACGTGGGAACCCGAGGAACATATGATGAAGAACCACCCGAGTCTTTTCATGTGATAGTATTATAGAAATTTCGAGGACGAAATTATTTGAAGTAGGAGAGAATGTAACACCCCAAGCTTCTACGGTACGCTTCTCTTTGAATAATGCGATAGCGTGTGTTGTACGCAACACCGAGTTCTAACAACCAATCAAACTAGCCGTTATGAATAGTAATACCTACTTTTTAAAATTATATATATTTTATATTTCAAAATGGACTTCATTTTTGGATTCAGAATATCTAATTTAGCCTAAGGTGAAATTTTGGTACTTTTCGGATAACTTTCATATTTTGATGAATAGTGAAAATTACTAAATTTTAATTAAAAACAACTTTTTTAATCAAAATAATTAATAGTGATAAATTATTAATTTTAGTAGTTTTAAAGTATATTTAGAATATATTTTAACCATTTAATATAATTTTGGTCATTGGACATAATTTTACAATTAAACCGAACATAAACAAGTGTCAATCTTTTGATAGTTATTATCTCTTAAAAACACGCTTTTTGTTTTGACAGCGGGAATTAATTTTAAATTAATTTCTGCCACTTCTGTGTTTTGAATTTAGGAAAATAGATTCCATATTTGGAATCAGGATGTTCAAATTGTGTAAATAGGTAACTTTTATTTTTAGACATTTTGAATAATTACTGCGGTAAATATTTTATTTACCCTGGTTAAGGGTAAATCCGGTAAATAAGGGTTAAAAAATAATATTATAATAATACTAAATTACCCTAAAACGTGTCTTAACCCTATTTGTTGATACATTCTCGACCATGGGCATCTTTGGGTCGATTTTGGGACCCCATGGATCCACTTGTAAGTGATAATGACACTTTATTTTAATTAAGTTAAAATGAATACAAAAATGACACAAGCATATATCTTTTAGAAAAACAATTGTTACATAGGGTTATATATGTTGTATTTTAGATTATAAATATTCATTAGAAAGATAAAAATATTTCCTACATAATGATATTTTATTTATAATTTTTAGACATTAAATAAGTTATTTTATTTATGACACAATGAGGATGCAGTAATTACTATAATAGTGAAAAATTAAAATAATTGATATTATAAATACACAAATAAATATAATATGAAACTTTTAATGAATTAAACTAATTTTCTAGGATAATATGATATATTAGGATTGATGTAATTGACTTTTTTCGAAGTAATCAATCTGTTATGAGTTTCACAAAAATCAACTATTGAATAGTGTCAAAATTTACATAAAAGAGTTCTTAAAACAAATATTATATTATTAATTGATATTAAATTCATAAAAATCTATGGTTCGGACAAGAGACTTATATCATGATAGGTTCATCATTAATGGACCACTTGGTGGTCTCTTGGATGCATATAGTAAGTTTATTAACCATATTATATAAAAATACAAAGAGACATTGTAAAAGTGAAACTAATTAACTTAGAGTTAATACTTAAAGATAAGGTTAATATAAGTACCCAAACATGTCTAAATTATATTGGTTGAGTTTTTTTCGACCCATACCCACCTTAACCTTTTAATAGTAAACTTTGGATCCATTGGAAACCTATTAAGAATTTATTATAAACTAATATCTCTAGCTTTTCCAAAGGTGCCCCTCCCCCCTCTTATAAAAGGGCACTCCTCCTTCTCATTTCTTCACACATTCAAAGCCTTTTGGTTCGGCCAAACTCTGCCCAAATACTCTCCCAACTTCCCTCACTACAACATAGAGGCCTTAGTTTGATCAGAAAGCCAACCTAAGGATCCCGTTTGATCAAATCAAAAGGAAGAAACAGAAGAAGAGGTAATGATTTCACCACCCTTTTCCAAGTTCATTTCTTCTTCCACTTCTTCTTCCTTTGTTGTTACCATTATAAAATAATAACTCCAGTATCTCACATATACTGTGATGTTATTATAAATATGGTACAACCATATTCATTATTCTATCCACCCTTTGAATAACATGTCACCATACGTGCGTACGTACGGCTTACCGTCTCCACGTCGTGGTGTAATTGTTATTCAATATATTATTATTTGGATGGGTATAATAATGATTTGTAACTCATGTAAATAATAAATATAACATGTTAATTATTCTGTATATATGATATACCATCCATTTATATATTATTTTAATATCAAAAGAATGATATTTTCGCTCGTGCGTACGTACGGACTACCGTCTCCACGAACGCGATGAGATTCATTCTCCATCGTATCCATTAAAGTATAATTATCATTTTATGATTTAAAAATGATGTTTAAGGACTTGATATCATTCTGGATATGAATAATATACAACCTAACAAAACATATAAAATAAAACAAGTAAGTTAACACCCGAAACAACGATAATACTAAGATATTATTACCAAATCAATATTAAAAGATCATATATGATATCATATTAATGTATATGATTATTTTATAATTTAATAACAATTATATCACCATTATACAGGAGGTTAACCTACCCCAACCAAGGAAAAGTACAAGGTAAGGGATTTTTTTATCTCACTTTCAATTCCGTGAGATTTCCATTGTTCGCCACTAAATTATTTAAAGTGGTGTATTGTGTACTGCCATTTGATATATATTATCATGATTCTATTTATATTCATGTTATTCTGTAAATCATTTGGTGGTTATTAACTTTTGTCCATACGACTCAGTTGATTAATGTGGTAAGGGGTTTTCATCTCACTCCTTATTCCCGTGAGATTCATTCCATATTTCCACCATCACCTTTTGTGTGGTGTATGTACTGCCCCTAATTATATTCTTTGTGTAATACACTCTAATTTATGTGTATTTACATATTAATTGTATGATACCTCTTTTATGGGTTGTATGTTTCATAAGTTACCAATTTGGTAATGGTTATTTTACAATCTCTTCATTATCCGAGGTTGTTTATATGTAATAATCTACTGGGATCTCTTTATCATCCACATCCATGTTTTCTTAAAAATGTATTTCAAAACATTTTTTATTATTTACAAGAATATGGGTTAAAGTCATTTATATCCTTGGTTGACTTGTTATAAGAGGTTTATGAAGGAATCTTTCCGTCGTTTTCAAAACAAGGTCCTTTTTAACCTTTTCGACAGAATTAAGGTAAGAATGTTTTTTTTAACTTATACGGTGGGTGCGGCTATTTTCCGCCGTTATAAAATCTTCAAAGATTTCCTTAAATGCTTATAAAAATATTTTCAAAGAAAATGTTTTATTTTATATGGATCTTAAATGATTTCATAATAAAAAGAGATATTTCTCTAAAAAATATGAAAATCCAGTGCAAATGTATACGTATTTAACGCAAGCTTAAAAATGTTTTCAGAAAACCCGACTCTCGAGTGTGTTAGATAGGAAGGGATTGGAAGTGGACCCATCATGGCCTATAATTAGTTGAGCAGTCTCAGAATTAGTTATTTTGTTTTCAAAAGCTTGCAAAATGATTTCAGAAAAACACTGGAGTATTTTTTAGCAATTTTAAATGTAAGTATTTTATATAAAAATTGCATCGGTAGGTCTCATGAGGCAAACTAGTGTCTTGGCACAAGGCCTTGACAAAATCTTATTTGTAGTCTTGGCACGAGGCCTTGACTATGTGGTTATGATAGTCTGGCATTATGCATTCCAACATTATGAAAGTGGTTATTGATTTTTGCATGTGATTATTCGATTAGTAGAATATCCATGTGAATAAGTAAATGGAATTATTTCATTTTATTTATGCCGTACTATGTTGAAAGTTCATGTTTTAAAGGCTTTTGTTTTAGTTATACATTGCCTTAAATGTTTATTCACATTTATGAAAGTTTCCGCTATATTGTTATCCTTACTGGGCATTTGAGCTCACCCCTTTTCTATGTTTTATTTTTCCCAGGAAGTGAAGAAGTAAATTATGAATGACCTGCAGGGATATTATGTGGGGATATGAGTGTGGATTATGGAGACATTATGTTGTTGTAGTAGTTTTTCATTTTATGATGTAATGTAAAACTTATGAATATATCTAGTGTTTCCAAGGCTACTAAACCAATTGGTCTTTCGAGATTTGATCTTTCTTGTGATCATGCCAATGTTATGTAATAATGCACCGACTCTGGGTAACTAGGGTCGGGGCGTTACATTATGACCTTTATTATTTTTTATGTATTGATAAATAAATAATGCCACACTCTTGATTACTAAAACTATAATTTTTGTAACATTAGTATAGGAATTATATTTTCAGTTATAAATATAAATATGAAATTCAAATGATTTATATTCATCAGGATAATTTATTATTTAATTTTTAGAGAACAAATAATTACCTTAAATTATTACACAATGCTAACATAATAATAATTCAAATAATGAAAAAATAAAATAAATAATATTATAAATATTAAATGTTATAAAATTTGAGATAATTAATTTCATATATAAAATTTATATATTAAAATGTAATTTTAGGTATTTTTTATTTTTTCACGTTTAATTTTATTTGTTGATGTTATTGAAGTCAAAATAATGATTAGTTCGAAAACAGTAAATTATTAATATTTTACAGTAATTAATATTTTATAAAATTATATAATTTTTTTAAAAATATTCGATTCAAATAGGTGATTGTTACATTGCTTAAAATATCAATCACAACATATTTATAGGTGTTTTTCCATTTATAGTTACAATATGTTCCCTCAAAGAGTAAAAACCTATTTTATGATAGTAATTTTGAAAAAGGGTTAACAAGGGTTTAACAAAAAAAGATAAGGGTAAAAAATTTCAATAATTATATATTTTTTAGTTTCTGATATGATTTATAAACACCATCATATTGTATTCTAAATAAACAATTTTGGGGTAATTTGGAATTGAAAATTAATTTATATTAATTTAATATTATAAGAAATTATATGAGTTCCCCTCCCCTCCCTTTAAAAGGGAATATCTTATTTACTCTTGTGAAAACATAAAAGGCCTTTTGGTTTGGAAAAAACATGAAAAAATACATTCTTTAGATACCTCCTCAAATCCAACAAGATTTCATTAGATCATAAAACCATCCAAGAAAATATTTTTGTGTAATGCTTATGTGGCTGTCTAAACAAGAGGAATTATTCTTAACTGATTATTTTGGTTTTAATTATTCTCCCACATATATAAAATCATATTTAACTATAATGAGATAATAAAATAAGACTCTCCCATACACTAATATTTTATTATGGTAGTGTAATAACTTATATTCATCTTCATCCTCCATCAAATGGGACATGAATCCAACATTTGTGTGTACGATATACTACTGTCTCGTTGACTAATTTAATTTGTTTTCCATCACCACATTCGTTGAATATTTATAATGATATAATTATTATGTATATGTTATATTAATGAAATATTTAATATTCTTAAAAGATAACATGTTGTAAATTTTCATACATTTCTATTCATTGGGAAATGGTAACATTGTTCGTGCGAACATGTGGACCACCACCTCCATGAAGTGATGTGATTCATTTTCCTTCACCACAACACATTGATGATATATATATGTGTGTGTGTATATTTAAAAAAAATAATATTATATTTATTATATTATTATAATTATGGATAAATTTAATAATAATTTCTTTCATTATATATAAACATTTGAAAAATGGAAATATTAATCGTGTGTCCGTACAGACTACCATCTCCATGATTTTCTCGTAATTTATTTTTCATAATAAAATATCATTATTAGTTATAAATGTTCAAATAATATGTATAAATTATAATTATGTCATGATTATTATTATAGAGATGTTGGAATAATAAACACTTCCACCATAGGAAACCTATCGAAGTCATTCCTAAATTATGAACAAAATATAATCAAATCATCCGACATAAAGATAAATGATTAATTAACTGTATATCGAATGAAAAGATATAAAATAAAATCAATAATAAAAATTTAAAATTTTATTATGAAATAAAATAATTAACATAATTTTATTATTCAGGAATAAAAAAAATAAGTGATGATTCAGAATCATGGTAAATGAAACTTTAATTGGAAACCCGATTTTAGAGGTTGATTTTCAAAATATTTTTCCTCCCAACTATCCATTTTTAAATTATTTTATAAAATAATATCTATTAACATAAAATAACTATAAATCAAATTTTATACCACATTCTTTTGAGTGTTTTCAAAAATAAAACTTTTTACAAACTTCTTGACTTTCATTAAAAAAGGAAAAATAAATGTTCTATTTTAACATATATGGAAATAATGAATATTCCCTCCACCATAACCCTTATTTTTATTATGAATTCCGTTATAATATTTCATGTTTTATTGCAAGGAAAAAAATTTCTAGGTATTTTTTATTGTACATGGAATTTTAAGAGAAAAAATAATTTTGATATGAGAAAGTGTTTTTCACACGATTTTAAAAGAGTTTTTCATGGGTTTTATTCAGGATATAGTGCTTATATATTTTTTACAATTTTTAAAGAGGAAAATGAATTTTTACATGTGAAATTATTTTTCACATGAGTTTAAAAGATTTTTTCAAGCGTTTTATTCATGATTTAGTGCTTATAAATTGTTTAAAAAGTTTTAATCCCCATTATATATCATGGGTGAGATTGATATAACTTATATTAAGGCTAAGGCCCCATTATAGCCCATAAGAGGTCATGATACAGCTTATATAATGGGTGCACCCATATAGTGATCTAATGCATTGGATAATGATTATGTTTTCCTAAGAAATACATTTGAATTTGGTCATATGGTTATTCCAATTGTAACGGTTATATGAAGATGATGGCTCAAAGAATCAATATGAATTTTCTATCCATTATTAATATATTTCCTAAAAATTATTTGATTTCAAAAGGAAATATAATGATGTTTTTAAAAAATATGATTCTATTATTAGGGGGAAATTTAATTTTTAAGAAAAGGTTTTACAAGGTTTTTCATGTTTTTCACTTGGATAATGGATTTCTTCATTCTATTACATTTACAATACCTTTTTTAATCATCCAACCTTTAAAAATAGATTGTAATTTATTAAAATAAAAAAAGAAACTATTTTATTAAACTATTTTTATATAATTTTTTATTTAAAAGAATAATTTTAAAATTATAATATTTTAATTTTAAAAAATGTATTTTATTTTTGAAATAATTATATCAAATTAATATTAACATTAATATTTTACTATTCTGTCAAAAGATTTACTTTTAGTAAATATTAAAAAATAATAATTTTGTTATTTAAATTTTTATTTCATTTCAAGTATTTAAAAATTCAAATTAAATATTCAATAAGTCTTAAAATTTAATTAGTTATTTTTTAGTTAAAATAATCCAATTATATTTTTTTGAAGTGAATTTTATACTTGAATTTTGTATAAATTTTTTTTATTAATATGATAATTTTTCTGAACAAGTATTTTTCATCCCAACTGTTCAGATTAATTTTAGTTTAAATTATAAAACCTTTGTGTTTTGAATAATGAAAATGGATTAAATATTTTTAATCAGGAGGTAAAAATTTTGTAAATAGTTCTCATTGATTTATAGTAAAATGTAGCACTAATCATTGTACATTTTGTTTCCACAGAAATGGTTAAATTGGGTATCTAAAGTTAAAAATATAATTATAAGGACTAAATAATGACTCCAACAATTTACTTAATTTTAATATATTTTTATATATAATCAATAATCCTCAAAACGTAAAATATATGGATTTGTATTTTCATTTGGATGTGATCTTGAGATTTTTAATATTTTAGGTAAATAAATGTAAAAAATGTCACATTGTTATTGTTAATAACTATAATATGTTTTTCATGGGGATAATGAGTGGATAAATTTTATTATAAATACTATATTGAAATATAAGATATTTATCTTTATAATCATAATTTATTTATAATTTTTATGGGATAAATAATTACCCTAAATGAGAACACAACACTAATACACTAATTATTCAATTAATGAGAAAATTAAATAAATGTTATTAAAAATATTAAAATTAGTATAATTTGAAATAATTAAGGATAAATATGAAATTTATTAATAGAATAACATGTGTGGAGTGTCTTCAAATATTTTATTCAAATTTTATTTTTTATTGATGTTATAAAAGTCAAAGTAAATGAATAGCTCAAAAATTTACATTATTGATAGTTTGTGAAAATATTATATTATTAAATGATATAAAATTACGAAAATTAATGTAAAGACACGTAAATTTTAAAGAAAAATATGTTTCTTAAATTCTTTGGGATTTTATGAGTACGCAGTTTTTGATGGAACCTGATTCCGATTCCCGGTGTTCGCATAATCAATTTCCGAAGTTTAACTTGGGTATATTTAGTGAACGAATGAGTGGGTTTTTCTATCTTTTGAACCGGGGCTCAGAATTGAAATCTGAGGGCACCGATGGAACCGTAACGCCGGTAATTGCTTAAGAGTACCTTTACCAAAGGTGCGTTTTATTGGGAGAAGTTGTTAAAATTTTGGGATTAATAAAGAATTGAATAAAATTTGTGGTATAAATTTTATTCCTAACTTAAGTGGTTTATCCTAGGTATGGGAGTTGGGGTGGGACCCACTAGTTACTAACTACCCATGAGAGGATAAAGGTGGTGTGGGGCCCACACGAGCCCAACCCTTCACATTCCCTAACTCCTCTAAACCCCCCCCCCCCTCTTAAGTTGTGTAACTCATCTTAACTTGGTTAAACTTCCCCATTAATTGGATGACTTCTCCTCTCCTCACATTAATTTAATGCCAACACTCTTTTAATCAATTAATGGAGTTATGTGTTTGAATTTTGAAATTTAAATGCATGGCATGAATTAATAAAATAAGATGAGTCTTATTTTATTTTGGGTGTTTTCTTGTTGTGTTAAGTCTTTGGGAGAGAACTCTAAGTCCCCTGAAGAACTTCATCACCTTTGTTGAAGAACATAAAGACTCCGACGAAGGACGTCAACTTTGCAGTCCTGGTATTCTCCATCTCTTCCTCTTCCGAGACAAGAGAGGAGATACTGATGATGACGGAAACGACGCCATCATCCGCGACGCTTGACAACCATGAAATTTCTTCAAGGTAGGGGTGTGTTTATGAATGAGAAACTTTGGTTTTTCATCCATGTTGATTTTACTCTTAAACCATTTGCTATGGGACTAATGTGGAAGGAACCATACCAAACTAACATGGTCTGATTCCTCCGTCGTTCTTGTTGTATGGTGTTCTCCTACCGTTCTTGAGCGGTGAATCAAGGAAATTTTTCGGAGCCAATCGGAGGCCCGAAAACATCGGAAACGGCCATGGAACATCAGGGCGGCCTAAGAGAGGAAGTTTTGTAGCAAAAATATCATTGGAACGAAGAACAAATTCCTTGGGTGGCGTGCTGGCTGGAGGTGTTGTTTCTGGAAAAGTCCAGAATACCCGGTGTGTCCTTCTAAAGCACACGCCGTGTAGTGGAAGCGTTCAGCTGTAGAAGTAATGGACATCAGAAGAAGTGACACACGGCGTGTGGCACTGGTCACATGGCATGTATTGTCCACACAGTTTGATAGAGGATACTTCGATGGACATGGCATGTATTTGAAGAGAATACACGGACAGAGACAGAAATACACAGCCACGAGGCACGGCGTGTATTATCTTCATAGAAAGGCAGAAGCGGCTTCGCGAGGCTTGACGTGTAATATGGGAGATACATGGACACGAGTAGAAACACACGGCCAAGAGGCACGGAATGTACTTCCTTCGCCATGGCAGGAGCTGCTTCGTGATGACTCGGCGTGTATTCCGGGAATACACAGACACGGGGTGGAGTACACGGGCATGTACTCCACCACACGGCCAGGCATGGCCACCGCACATGGAACTTACCCTAAGGGTTTGGACATGGCGTGTAACCATACCACATTCCGTGTAATTACTTATTCTCACAACCAGCCTCATGACACAGGCTGCTTACACGGGCAATACCCGGTGTCTGATAACATGGTGTGTACCTTTTTTCCTACATGCCGTGTAATTTTAAGGAAACGACTTGGTCATCTTTTTCTCTGTGTCATGGACACGTTCTGCATGGTTTTTCCCCTATGATGTGGGACAGAAAGTTGGGATACATCATCTCTGGTCTTCGTGACGGTTGATGTATCCACCCCTTTGACTCAAGGTTTCGATGAAGTTTGGGTACGGTCGGGTTGGTTCGAACTCGAAATCAACCGGGCCCTTAGAGCTGAAATGCTTACAACTTAAGGACCGGACGTCTGAATGACGTGCCATCAATTACGTTGAATTTCCTCTCAGTGAGACGATTATTTTGGATTAATCCACTTGAGGTTTGGACGCAGCTGGAGTACGGTCGGGTTGGTTTTATCTTAAAAACCATCCGGGCCCCTAGGACGGAAGATCCAATATCTCTCAGACCGGGCATCCGATTGACGTGCCGTCTATCGCGTTGAGTTCCTATTGACGAAACAGAACTTTTTGATACATAAACTCTAGACTTAGTGTCCGTTTATGTATCGACCCCCTTGGCTCGTGGAGCGGACCCTCCCGGAATCAAGCGTGTTGTGTGTGGGAACCCTAGAGCTGGATGCGACTGCAATGACTTTCGTACTAGAATCCTCCGTGGGTTAGACGGTGAAGACTATTTTACTAGAATCCTCCATGGGTTCTATGATGATGACAACCATACTGGAATGATACGTGGGTTCGGCGGTGACGACTACTATACATTTATCCTATGTGGGTCCGACAGTATTGACCTCTGTTGTAGTATCCTACGTGGGTCCGACAGAGTAGCTGGACTAGTATCTTACGTGGGTCTGACAGCTTAGCTGGTCTAGTATCCTAAGTGGGTCACATCTAGATGAATCAGTAACTATATCTGATCATCTCATTTGCTTTACTTATGATGTAGACCTATGTGAACTGAGTCTTGACATTCAATCATTATCATTGATGTGATTGACTTTCTTTCCTGTGTGGTATGGGTTATACTTTCCTGTGTGGATTGGGTTGTACTTTTCTGTGTGGTCTGGGTTGTATGTTCCTGTGTGGATTGGGTTATGCTTTGCTGTGTGGAATGGGTTGCACTTGGGATCGTGAGTTGGAGCAGAATTGGAATTGATGACTTAGGTATATTTGTGGGCATATACCTAAGTGGAGATGGTTGATACTTCATGTTTTTTTATATTTACTTTGGTTTATCCTTTGTGGATTTCGGGAGACCATTTGGGGTCTCAGGGTCCCTAATGAGTATCGTATACTCACCCCTACACGGGTTATACCAACACTACGTTGTGTTGGTTGCAGACGGCGGACAGCGCAGATCGTAGTTGAGGCTTGTGGAGCGGGATAATACCTGGAGGTGGACAACTTGGTGGGACGTAATCAGAGCGGATGGCTGGACCTGAGGAGCCGACGAGACAATCTTTACCCACCCATCAGGTGGGAGTTCCAGAGGACGACTCGGTGGTTGCTGCTTTACTTTTCAGCTGTTGTACTTACTTTTTATTCAATTGTACTGTACTTTCGGTTGGGTTTGTATTCTGGCCCATTTACTTTTCATCACTTACTTTGTACTCAGTTTACATAGTGTTTACTACATCTTTCATACTCTCTTGTGTTTCTTTCCTTATATAAATGCAATTCATTCCAATTTATCGGTATTTATACCTTTGGTGCTAGTCTCTTTCCCCTGGCCTTTGGAAGGCGGGCTTGGGATAATCACGACATGGGCCCCGAGGACGGGTCATGAAAAATTGGTAACAGAGGAGTCAGTTCTACCGCAGAACTTAGGAATATGATAATTTCTTCCAGTGAACCAATAGTGTTAAGGGTATTGAGTGTGGTTACCATTCTAGGGAGTCCAGTGTTGGTGCGGCGGTGGACGTATCCATACACCAGGACCCTAACTTCTGATTTCTGACTCAGTGCACGAAAACATTGATTGCATGTTTGTTTCACAAGTTTTCTTAGTGATTAATTTGTGTCATCTCACCAGGTATACTATATTAACTGTGGTGCACCTGTTCCTTTTTAGGATGGCCTCACGATGGAAGCCAGCAAGGGTTCCTAGTTACATGTGAGATGGCATCCCACCGAGCGACGAGGCCTCGGTGCAAGGCCCCATTACAGTGGAGGCACCGGCGGTACCTCTACCCAACGAGCCATTGATACCACCAGCACCACCAGCTGAGAGTGCACATCGCCTGAGTGCACTGCACGAGTTTCAGCGTCAGAGACCGCCCAGGTTCCATGGGGAGACAGACCCTCAGGCAGCCAAAGACTGGCTAGAGGCTATTGTTCGAGTCTTCAGATTAGTAGGGACACGAGATGACCTTATGTTGATCCTTTCCGTGAGTCTCCTGCACAATGAAGCAGGTAGATTCTGGAATCTGATGCTCCAGGTGCACAGCGAGGCATCTCTACTATGGATGGACTTCGAGAGCCTCTTTCGCTCGGAGTTTGTTCCGGCCACCTCTATACGGTGCGCATCCAAGAGTTACTACAGCTGCAGTAGGGCAGCATGACAGTAGCCCAGTACTCAGTGAGGTTTACCGACCTCTCGTGCTACTCCACAGACATAGTACGAGACCCATTCTTCCGGGCGTGGTCCTTCAACCCGGGATTAAGGCATGAGATCAGGGCTTTATTGATCTCCCTCATCATTCTGACGCAGGCATGAGTACTGGAGCGAGCCCTTCTTGTGGAGAGTTTTCTTGTTGAGCCGACGCCAACAGAGAGACCCACCACAGGGTGACACATAGTGGATTCTTCTACAGCCGACAATAGACAGTTGTCGCAGAGGTCCAAACGGACCAGGACATCAGGTGAGCGACCTCATGATACAGGTTCAATTGTGTGAGGCACTCAAAACAGAGCTAACTATACGAGGAGCAGGCAGTGCTATGCATGCGGTGGTCAGGGTCACATGGCTCACGACTGACTGACCCGTCCAGAAGATGATCAGCAGGCATTAGAGTAACCTTCTAGGAAGAGGCAGAGGTTCGATCGTGGAGGTCCGCCAGGAGCAGGCAGACGTGGCAGAAGATCTGAACGAGCAGCAAGTGGACTGGAGCGGGGCTAGCTTCGTTGTTTGTGGATGATTTTTCTCCTTGAACTTTGAGCTACAGTAATAAAAGACACTTTTCCTTGTGACGTTTTCTTCCCTTTCCTTTTTGTATGGTTGATACTGAGAGGTTCCGGTTAAAACAGTTGAATTAACCCTCACATTTGAGATTCCTACTAGAGGAGGCCCAGTGACGACACACTTCTGCCGGCAGTGTGACACTACCCTTGGAGGCGAGAGTAACGGTTGGATCTCTTGGTAGTAGCGTTGAGGCCTTACGACGTCCTCCATGGAATGAAATAGTATCATTCATGTTAGGATTGACTTTTTTAGGGAAAGAATGTTGTTCATATAGGGGATGAGACCAGATTTCTCTTCTCGGCAAAGGATAAATATTAGCAACTCTTGTAGGACGTAAGTGAAGAAGGTTGTAGCAGTGTTCATTTCACAATGCCTCACTTGTCAGCAAGTGATGGCAGAGCACCAAGTACCAGCTAGTTTGGTATAGCCCTTAGAGGTTCTGGAGTGGAAGTAGGATGGGATATCCATGGATTTCATAATGGGGCTCTCGCGTACTTCTAGAGGACACGACTCCATCTGGGTGATTGTCGACCAACTCATCAAGTCGGACCACTTCTTACCCATCAAAAATCATGGCTCAGTAGAGACCTTGTGACCCCTCTATGTTCAGAAGATCAAATGACATCATGGTGTTCCATAATCCATCGTCTCCGATCGAGATGCTCATTTTACTTCCCGGCATTGGAAGGGGTTGTAGGAGGCATTTAGGACGCAGCTACGCCTAAGCACCGCCTTTCACCCTCTGACGGATGGCTAGACGGAGAGGACCATTCAGACTCTTGAGGACATGCTTTGTGCATGTGTCCCTGACTTGGGTAATAGCTAGGAGGATCACCTACCCTTGGTGGAGTTTGCATACAACAATAGCTACCACTCCACCATCGGGGTGGCACCATACGAGGTATTGTACATATGACCTTGCAGATCACCACTGTGCTAGACAGAACCTGGGGAGTCAGCACTCGTAGGACCAGAGATGGTCCAGGCTACGACAGAGAAGGTGCAGATCATCAATGTGCAGATGAGGACTACACAGATCCGACAGAAGTCATATGCTGATAGGAGGCGGAGACCACTAGAGTTTGAGGATGGCGACCACGTTTTCTTACAGGTCTCACCTCAACGTGGATTACAGAGATTTGGATGGGGTGGAAAGTTAACTCCACGCTTCATCGGACCATTCCAGGTTCTCAATAGGATAGGCGAGGTGGCTTATCGCCTAGCTCTTCCACCTCAGTTGCACCAGGTGCACAACGTCTTCCACGTATCTCAGCTGAGGAGATACGTGCACGACCCGACACATATCATCGACCATGGGGATCTGGACATCGATGACGGGGTGACATTTGCGGAGGTCCCCGTGGAGATCGAGGATCGACAAGAGTGGGTCCTATGTGGACGATTGATTCCTCTAGTTCGCATCAGGTGGCAGCACGAGAACCTCCTAGAGAGAACATGTGAGCGGGAGGCTCAGATGCGTGCACAATACCATCATTTGTTTCCCTAGTTTATGATGTAGCTTTATGTGGACGTAAAGCCCGGATGTGGGAGAAATTTAAAGACCCGTAAATTTTAAGGAAATTTTTTCCTAAATTATTTGGGATTTTACGAGTACGCAATTTCTGATGGTACATGATTTCGAGGCCCAGTGTGCCCGGAATCAATTTCTGAAGTTTATCTCGGGTACGTTCAGTGAAAGAACGAGAGGGTTTTTCTATCTATTGAACCGAAGCTCGAAATTGGAATCCGAGAGCACTGATGGAACCGCAACTCCAGTAATTGAATAAAAGGACCTTTACCAAAGGTGCGTTTTCTCGGGAGGAGTTGTTAAAATTTGGGGATTAATAAAGAATTGAATAAAATTTGTGGTACAAATTTTATTCCTAACTTAAGTGGTTTATCCTAGGTGTGGGAGTTGGCATGGGACCCACTAGTTACTAAATACCCATGAGAGGAAAAAGGTGGGGTGGGGCCCACACAAGCCCAAATCTTCATATCCCTAACTCCTCTAAACCCCCCTCTTAAGTTGTGAAATTAATCTTAACTTGGTTAAACTTCCCCATTAATTGGGTGACTTCTCCTCTCCTTACATTAATTAAATTCCAACACTCTTTTAATCAATTAATGGAGTTATGTGTTTTAATTTTGAAATTTAATTGCATGGCATGAATTAATAAAATAAGATGAGTCTTATTTTATTTTCGGGGTTAGCTTGTTGTGTTATATTTTTGGGAGAGAAATCTAAGTCCCTTGAAGAAATTTATCACATTTGTTGAAGAACGCGAAGACTCCGACGAAGGACGTTGACTTGGAGGTCTTGGTATTCTCCATCACTTCCTCCTCCGCGACAAGGGAGGAGATACCGATGAAGACGGAAACAATGCCATCATCTGCGGCGCTTGACAACAACGAACATTCTTCGAGGTAGGGGTGTGTTTATGAATGAGAAACGTTGGTTTTTCTTCCATGTTGATGTTACTCTTGAACTCTTTTCCATCAGAATAATGTGGAAGTAACCGGACCAAACTAACACAGTCTGATTCCTCCGACATTTTTGTTGTATGGTGTTCTCATACCTTTCTTGAGCGGTGAATCAATGCAAGTTTTCGGAGCTGATCGGAGGGCCGAAAACATCAGAAATGGCCACGGAACATCGGGAGGACCTAAGAGTGGAAGTTTTGTAGCAAACAGATCATCGTAATGAAGAAAGGATGCCTCAGGAGGCGTGCTAGCCAGAGGAGTTGTTTCTAGAAAATTCCAGAATACACTGCGTGTCCTTCCAAAGAACACACCGTGTAGTGAAACCATTTAGCAGCAGAAGTAACAGACATCAGAAGAACTAACACACGACGTGTGACACCGATCAAACATCGTGTACTGTCCACATAGTTTGACAGAGGATACTTCGATGTACACGACATGTATTTGAGGAGAATACACGAACACAGATAGAAATACATGGCCATGAGGCACAACATGTATTATCTTCATAAAAAGGCAGGAGCGACTTCGCGATGCTCGGCGTGTAATCTGGGAGATACACGAACACGGGAAGAAACACACATCCAAGAGGAATGGTGTGTACTTCTTTTTCCATGGCAGAAGAGGCTTCGTGATGACTCATCATGTATTCCGAGAATACACAGACACGGGGTGGAGTACACAGGCATGTACTCCACCACACGGCCAGACATGGCCAGCGCACATGGAACCGACCCTAATGGTTTGGACACGGCGTGTAACCATACCACACATTGTGTACTTACTTATATTCATGACCAGCCCGATGACATGGGCCACTTACACGGGTAGTAACCGGTGTCTGATAACACAGCTTGTACCTTTTACCTACACACCGTGTACTTTTAGGGAAATGACTTGGTCATCTTTTTCTCTGTTTCTTGGACAAGTTCTACTTGGTTTTTCCCCTATTATGTGGGAAAGAACATTGGGATACATCATATTTGGACTTCATGATGGTTGATGTATCCACCCCTTTGACTCGAGGTTCTAGTGATGTTTGGGTATGACTGGGTTGGTTTGAACCCGAAACCAACCGGGCCCTTGGAGCGGAAATGCTTACAACATAAGGACCAGACGTCCGAATGACGTGCTGTCAATTATGTTGAATTTTCTATTAGTGAGAAGATTCTTTTTTCTTACTCCACTTGAGGTTTGGATGCAGCTGGAGTATGGTCAGGTTGGTTTTATCTTAAAAACCAACCAGGCCCCTGGGACAGAAGAGCCAATATCTCTCAGACCGGGAATCTGATTGTTGTGTCGTCTGTCGTGTTGAGTTCCTATTGAAAAAACCGAACATTGGGATACATCAAATCTAGACTTCATGTCTGTTTATGTATCGACCCCCCTTGTCTCGTGGAGCGGACCCTCCCGGAATCTAGCGTGCTGTGTGTGGGAACCCTAGAGCTGGGTGTGATTGCAACGACTTCCGTACTGGAATCCTATATGGGTTTGATGGTGAAGACTATTATACTGGAATCCTCCGTGGGTTCGACGATGATGAAAACCATACTGGAATCCTCCATGGGTTCAGTGGTGATGACTAATATACTTGTATCCTGCGTGGGTCTGACAGTATTAACATCTATTGTAGTATCCAATGTGGGTCCGACAGAGTAGCTGGACTCGTATCCTACATGGGTCCGATAGCTTAGCTGGTCTAGTATCCTTCATGGGTCCTAGCTAGATGAATCAGTAACTACATCTGATAATCTCTTTTGCGTTAAGAACGATTTATACATGTATAAGATGAGTCTTGACTTTCAATCATTATCATTGATGTGATTGACTTTCTTTCCTTTGTGGACTGGGTTGTACTTTCCTGTGTGGATTGGGTTGTACTTTCCTGTGTGGAATGGGTTGTACATTCCTGTGTGGATTGGGTTCTGCTTTCATGTGTGGACTGGGATTCACTTGGGCTCGTGAGTTGGAGAAGAACTGAAATTTATGACTTATGTAAATATATGGTCATATACCTAAGTGGAGATGGTTGATTCTTCGTGTTTTGTATCTTTCCTTTGTTTTATCCTTTGTGGATTTCGGGAGACCTTCGGGGGTCTCAGGGTCCCTAATGAGTATCGTATACTCACCCCTACACAGGCTATGCCCGCACCACATTGTGTTGGTTGCAGACGACAGACAACTTTGATCGTAGTTGAGGCATGTGGAGCAGGACGGTACCTGGAGGTAGACCACTTGGTAGGACGTACTCAGAGCTGACGGCTGGACCTGAGGAACCGACGAGACTATTTGTACCCACCCTTCAAGTGGGAGTTCTGGAGGATGACTCGGTGGTTTCTGCTTTACTTTTCAGCTGTTGTACTTCTTTTTTTTCAGTTGTACTGTACTTTCAGTTGGGTTTGTATTCTGGCCCATTTAATTTTTAGAACTTACTTTTTACTCAGTCTACACAGTGTTTACTATAGCTTGCGTACTCTGTTGTGTTTCTTTCCTTATATAAAGGCAATCCCTTCCCATTTATTAGGATTTATGCCTTTGGTGCTAGTCGCCAACCCCTGGCTTATTGAAGGCGGGATTAGGGTAGTCACGGCACGAGCCCCGAGGACGGGTCGTGACAATTACTACCATTGATTGATTTATATGAATATTTGTATGATCTTTTAATTTCCATGTATATCCCTCTTTGAGTTTTTTAATTGAGTTGTGGTGGTAGAGTAATGTTCAGAGATGATAAACCTTTATTAGCGAAAATGATCTAACGCTTATGGATATATGTTTATTTAAATAAATAGAGACTAGACATAAGCATGTTAAATTGGTTTGAGATGGGTTTCCATTATTTGTAAGGTGTTGTAGGTTTTTTATTTCCTCTTATAGAAAATGGGATGAAAACCTATCTTTAGGGTATTTTCGCATTGTGTAATGGTATTAAATGACTTGTAAAGTCCTCCAGACACATATCATGAACCAATACAATGTGGGAAATGGTTACATTCCTTTTAAACCATTAAAATAACTTAAAATTCGTTCATGATAATTTTAACTTGGGGTATTGGGTTTTTCAGTGTATCCCTCTAAAAAGAAAAAACACAATGTGTAATGGAGTTACACATCGTGTAATTCTCAAGAAAAAATTTTAAATGAGCATTTGTAGTTTAATTATTTATTCTATCCACTGAAACATTCATCCTCTCAACTCTAGTGAATCTCCTATGTGATTTTGGATCACTATCCTCCTCTCCAGACATCTTTTTTCTAAAATCTATCCCTGATAAGTCTTTGGATTTGGGTTCCACTTCCTCTTCAGTTATTCCCCATTAGAGAGGTGTATCGTTTGGATCATGTTTTGGATTGGTTTTAATATTGATAATAATTTTTCTAGGTTTCATCCTGACCTTATATACCTTTTTTCCATTGGTGTTACCAATTGATAGTGACGTTTTAATCACCGGATTTATGTCGGGGTCTAAAACTTAACCCAATAGTTTGTTTAATTCCAATGTTTGTGAAATATTGAAATTGTGCCTACATAAAAACTACCTAAATCAATTAAATTATAAACTTGGTTCATTCCTTATAATCTGTTTGGATCAAATTCTTGTTGACCTAGATTATCGATATCATTCTGGTGAGTGAACCCATGATATCAAATGAATTGATTAATGGATTAATGTGTTTTTAGAATGACTTTAACAGTCGGTATATTCTTAATATATTTTTAACTTGTCTTGCATTTATTATTTAAATGAATGTAATATTATTGGTTTATGAAAAAATGATAAGCTAAATGTGTAATTGAAAGATAAATGATAATTTCCACAATTAACCATTGAGCCTTTGGATTTTATATTACGATATCCACGCTGGTATGCCTAGTGAATCATGTTTCATTACTTATATAGATCATTATGCCATGTAAAACATGTTGAAATGATTTTATATTGGTCTTGGCCCTGATACATACTAAAATTATTATGTACTGGGCATGGATATGATATATGCTAAAATGATTATATATCGGGCTTGGCCGGACACATACTGTAATTATTGTACATAGGGATTGGCCATTATACATTTTTAATTATTATACACATGGCTAATTCCTAATACATGTTTTAATGATCATACATAGGTTTTATCCTTAATTTGTTACATAAATTCTTGTATAGTGGAATTGACCTAGTTTTGTGTGATTTATATCATTTTTATAAGGATATAATAAGAATGGTTTTGAGAAATGTGTAGAGGAATTATTCCATGGCACTGAAGTAGGTTATGTTTTACCATAGTTTTTTGGTTATGGTTGGAATGGTCATGATACATTCTCTGAGATATTTTGGAATGGTGTCAAAGTAGGTTAATATGGCATTAATTTAATTTTTAAAAATTTATATACCTTTTTATTACATTATTTAATGAACATAGTACCAGATTGGTTATGTTTAGACACAATGGTGTTGGCCTACTTATTTTTTCTTAGACCTTATTTAGGCCATAATTTCATACCTGATCATCTTACATGGATATAAGTATGGACAAGGGAAAATACCTTTCTATATATTATTGTTTTTGGATGGAATGGAGTTTGGAGATGATACTAACAGGGGGATTGGGACTAGGGGATTTAGAGTCTCTATTTGAGTCTTCTAGTATTATATTTACATTAATTTTAAAATGAAATTTATTTACATTTCATCTTATAATTACATTATTCATTTATTATTTATTATATTTTTAAATTGGATTTTATTTTTTGGTCTATTTGTTCCTAATTTTTTTTACCATAGGTATGATATATTGTTTCAACTTGCCTATTACCCTGATTATATCCTTCATATTTTTTTTTTCCACTACTATGTAACTCCATACCATGGAGTATAGTCTTCCAAATATTCTGATCAATCCCTCACTACTAGTTCAAAACCTCTAGTGTATGAGGAGGTTCCCTTGAGGTCTCATAATAATCCCTTTCTGGCTGCGGGAGAGAGTTATAGATTAGGGGATGTTACAAAGAGGTATAAATTGTGTATTTTCTTTTTTTTATGTTACACTAATATTTAGGAAAGGTTTAAAGAAGAGTATGATGTGTCAAAAATTGTTATTTATCTTATTCATGGGACTATCTAACCCATGTATGAGAAAAAATACAAGTTCCCTCGGATGGGATTGCAATTTATGATGTTCATTCATTACAATTTATGTTATTTATCCCTGGGTGATTCACATGTTGTGTGATGTTATTATTTATTGATATTTATACCCATGGTCTTGTATTTTATTAGATGACTATTCAAACATCTTGATAGACACATAGGGATATATTGACATGAATCGTTCATGATTGAGACATATTTATAGAATGTGATATATTCTTTTTTATTTGAACTGTGATATAAGAAATCTATTATACCTAATAAATTCAATTAAATGATCAATTATATTATGAAAAAAACATATAATCTATCATTAGATATACCTTGAGTAGGATTTATCGATTATTGTTACCTAGTTAGGTTTAACTTGTAATTATATCCAGTGTTCCAAGGAGTGTTCTCGTCTTTTAGATAAAATTATCCATCATCATCTTTCAGTTGAGCATCAGGATATTATATATTATCATGCACCTTATACATATGATCCAAATATTAACATATATATTGAGGATCATATGGATACTTAGATTTTTGAAATATTTTAGAGGGTCATGCAATCCATGGAATGGGATATTGTTCACCCCATTCCTTCAATTCCAGAGTTGATGAGACTGGTCTAGCTACAACATCCATCTATATTCATTGGGGAGGGTGGTCCCTAATAAATTGAGTTCTGGATCGAGTTAGTCTAGAGGATCATTATGAATCCTGAGACACCCAAAGATAAGAGGGTAAATTTTACTAAATATATGCTTCTTGGACCTCCCAATAGTTGGTATGTTATTATTGAGAATGTTGGAAAGTAGGATGAGATATCTTGGAACGAATTCAATATGATGTTCCTCATCTATTTATATCTTGATACACTGAGGTATGAGAATACTCATGAATTCATTCACTTAACATTAGAGGGAATTTCAATGATGGACTACACTTAAAAGTTCACCAACCAAGAGTGATTTTCACAGTCATTATGAGAAGATGATATCTAGAGAGAGTGGAATTTTTAGGATGGTATTCTCTATGATATTTCATAACATGTGAATGTGCTTTGCCTAAGTAGTTTTTTATATTGGATGATTCATACACATTTCACAGAATGTAGTCTTAGAGAGGCCCCAAGCAGCAACCATGCTATTTCAACAGGAAAAACTTAGATCTCTTCTTTGGGAGGAATGAACCATGACTAAGAGCATTTTCACCAAGGATAACGTAGGAAGATCAGTCTGGGAAATGGGAAGCCATCAAAAGATCATGTTTCATTGTTGTTCTATCACTAAAGAAATATTGGTCACAAGAAGCCGCAGTATCTATACCCCACTTTGGAGTAACATGATTATGGAAGGAGAGCCACTTATAGAATTATTGTACTGAAATACCACTATAGAGAAGTGGTAGGGGATCATGATAGGTAGCAGTGTATAGGAATTTCTCAACAAATGTTAATTAGGTGGGAAGTTAGTGTTCCACATGAAATTCGATTCAAGGAAAGGGATGTGGTACACCAATGTAAGGATGAAAATACCAGGAATAAGGACTAGATTAGTTTAGTTAGACTATAGTCCGAGGATAAGGGACTAGTCAGTTTCATGTTATGTATACTACTCAACTATTTTTTTATATAGAACCTTCTAATGTGAGAGGTATGATAATAGTATCATCCACACTTTATTGTGTTTTTTGATACAATATCATCACATTTCATTCTATATGATCTTTATGCAAATGGTTTGGGATTTTTTTATGAAATATTATATAGTTATTTAACCATTGATACACTATTGAGAGTGTTTTTAGAGAAAATAAAATGGTGTAAGGCATGTTCTCTACAGATTGGTGGTTATTATCTTTTTTAAGAACAATTTGTACAGGAAATGGTAGGCTTTGATTTGATTATTAGTATGGATTTTATAGTCGTATACTAGGAACATATCAACTATTACATGAGGATATTTATATTTCTATATATAGAAAGCGGGAATTATTTTCGCCGATGTGAGTGGGATGTTTCGGCTAGTCATGTAGGACCAATTCAGTGCGTATTGGATTTACTCACAACTCAAATACCTAAAATTTCTATAGATAATAGTATAATATAAGATGATGATTTCACTATTGTATTAGACCATTTTCTGGACATTTCTTTCTATGAGTTCTACGGATTACTTCTGAAACAAGAGATCAAGTTTATGATCGATTTGGTTCATGGACCTTAGCATGTTTATATCCTACTATATCAAATTGAACCATCAAGGATTTGGGAGTTAAAAGTCCAGTTGGAATTTATTTAAGATACAGGTTTTGTTTTACATAGTATGTCTCCATGGGGTTCTGTAGTTGTTTTCTCAATGAAGGATGATGGGCCCTTGCATTATGTGTTTATTATTAGAGGTTGACCCAAAAGATAGTCAATAACTAGTATCATCCTCTATACATCAAGAATCTATTTTATATAATGAGAGGTGATATATATTCTCCAATATAGATTTGATATTTGGATACCATAAACTGAGGTTAATACCATCAAATATACCTCAAACTACTTTTCAGAGAATACATGTATTGAATGAGGTTGTAGTGATATTGTTTGGTTTGAATAATGCACCTGATGTATTCATGGCCTTAATAAATATGATCTTTCATTATTTACTCGATCTGTTTATGGTTTTTATATAAATGAAATTTGATTTTACTTCTTGTTAGTTAAAAATAATGCCCATCCTTTTGACATCGTCATGTGAGCATGGAGAGAGAATCAGATTTACACCAATAGAACCAATTTTAGTTTCTATTTTGAGAAATTGAAATTTTTAGGCCATGTCCTTATAGAGGTAGGAGTGTTAGTGGACCATGAGAAAGTTTCAACTATCGTAACATGAGAGGATACCAAGATTGTATTTTATATTCCTTGATTCCTGATCTAGTTAGTTATTATTTGTTCATTATCTAGGAATGAACTCGCTTGGAATTAGTAATGTCTAGGATGACCAAGAAGGGAGTGAATATTTTTTGTTTAGATGCTTGAGAAGGAGGGTTTTAGGAGCTGAATGGAAGGCTAAACTCAACACCAATCCTCACTTTACATGTGATGGTTAAAGTATATACCATGTACTATGATGCATCAGTAGTTGGACAAGGAGAAGTTCTGATGCAGGAGGATCGAGTTGTTGATTAAATCTCGAGAAGGATGAGATTGAATGAGAGGAATTACCCTACTCATGATGTCAAGTTTTCAAAAGTGGTACATTCCTAGATATTCTAGAGGTCTTATATCATTGGTGAGATTTTTGTGTTATGAATGGACTATAAGAGCCTCCATTAAATCCTTCAACAGTGGGACATGAACCTTTGGTAGAGGAGGTGGGTCGAGTATCTATATTCATTCGAATATGATTTGGGTTATACTCTATGAAATAAAAACTTCATTTCTAATGAATTGAGTCAAAAGAAAGAAAAATAGGTATTGCATGAGACTTTCATTGAGTGGAAGTTGATAGAAATATATGAAGACATGAATATGGATATTCAGGAGTCTCATGGATGGGTAGCTCTGACTTCAATATCTATTAAACCCATTCTTTCATGTCGATCAAGAATGTCCAATTAACTGATTCATAGGGATTATCCATGAGAGACAACTTTTATGGTTGGGAGACACCATCAGGATAGTCTCTTGGAAATGTGAATTCACTTATTATTTGTGGTAGAGTATGGGTTATTACAGGATTGAATAAGGACTTTATTAGAGTGTTTTGGGATTATAGATGGGTGGTACATCCTAGGTTTAAAATAATTTATGTTCATATCTGTAGATGGTATTTGTGGTCAGAAATTAAGAAGGAGGTAAAAATATTTGTGGCATGATTTTTCACTTGTTAATGGGTGAAATCTTAGCATTAGTGGCTAGTTGGGATTTTGTAGCTTTTTCCCATTCATGAGTGGAAATGGAATGATGTCACTGGATTTCTTTGATAGGATTAACTATGAAAACCCATAAGAAAAATTTAGTATTAATGATTGTGGATCGATGAATGATGGTGTCTCACTTCAATCCAATCATTGAAACCACCCAAGTTGATGATCGAGGAAGTCTTTACGTTTGAGAGCTAGTTCGTTTTAATGATGTTGTTAGAACTATCACTTTAGAAAAAGATCCTCATTTCACATTGTTATTATAGAAGGTTCTTTAGACGGCTCTAGGATCATAGGTTCTTTCTGGTATGAACTATCATCATAAGACTTATGGTCAATCTGAGTAGACTACTCCGGTTCTATAGGATATGTTACATGCCTTAGTTTTATATTTTGGTGGTTTTTGGGAGTATCATATTGAACTCATGAAGTTTTAATATTTTAAAAGCTTTCAAACTTCAATTATGATGGAATCTATTGATGATTTTTGTATAATTCCATTCAATTCACCACATTGTTGACTAGAGCCCGGTGAGTCAATGCTTCTTGGGTATAGTCTCATACAGTAGATATCTGAGAAAGTTTAGTAGGTCAAGAGGTGGTTCATGACTATGAAGTGAAGGAAGAAATCCAAGTTTCATCACTAGATTGGACTCTATAGTTAGAGGTTGGTCATCATGTTTTCTTTAGAATGTATATAGGGATGGGTAAATATTGTATAATGAAACATAAAAAGATAAAGAAGGGGTTTAAAGATGTTTCAAATAGTTTATATGGTCGGTCTAGTAGAATACCATGACTATTTCATGCATAATATTTTTCATATGTCACACCATTAGTGATACTATCCTAACTATTATCATGTAGTGGACATTGAGGAAACAATATTTATGTTGAGGCGTCCTTTAAAGAGAATCCAACACATATTTTAGACCATAGTGAGATGTATCTCTAGGGAAGGTAGATTCCGTTAGTTTGATTGATGAAAAAACATGGTTGTATTCAAGAGTAGACATGGGAGAGGGATTCTGATAAGCAATCACAACATTTAGAAAATTTCTCTAAGACCCCATTGTGATTATTAGAGTAGAAAGGATACAATATGTTATATAGTGGCATGGTTATAATATCCCCTCTTTTTTATGTACATCTCTCATTGAGGTTTTCATTTCATCTGTGGTGGACTAGTATTCTTCATAATAAGGAGAACACTTATCAGGGAAAATAATCTGAAGATGTGGGATATATTTTTGATTTAATTAATGGAATCTAGATATCAACATATTAAATGGGTTTAAGAGGGGTTTCCATGCTTTGGAAGGCTTTGGAGGTGTTTCATGTCCTTTTATAGAAAATGGGACAAAAATATGTTTAAAGGGGATTTACACATCGTTTATTGGTATTACATGACATTTAAATTATACCAAACAAATGTCGTGAACCAATACAGGACATGAAATGGTTACAAATCAAGTAAAATTTTCAATTCATTTAAAATTTGGGAGGGATAAATATTAACATGAGGTAATAAGTTTTTTTTTGCGTATCCCTTGATGAAGGAATACACTATGTGTAAAGGAATTACAAACCATGTAATTCCATGACCATCAATTTTAATAGGGTAATGTGTGGATGATTTTTCACTCCATCCACGATATCTTTCCTGCTCATTACCATAGGGCATCCCCCTATGGAGTTTAGAGTGCCATCCTCCTCTCCAGACATCTTTTTGGTATGATTAATCTATGTTAATTCTTTGGATTTCGTTTTTCATTCATCTTATGTTGTTCTCTATTAGGGCGGTAGAACCTTTGGACTGAATTTTGGTTTTATGTTAGTCTTGATTTGATTTGATCTAGGTTTAATATCCTATCCTTTTATGTCTCTGTTTCCTTTCGAATTACCTATTGTTGGTGTTGTGTTAATCACATATTTATTGTGGGGGTGTAATCCTTAACCCTATAGTCTATTTATTTTCAAAGTATGTGAATTATTGAAATTAAAAAATAATTGATCACATAAATTAATTTAATGACAAATTGGATTAATTCCTTGGAATACCTTTGGATCCAATTATTTTTGATCTGGCTTATGGATTCCATGTAGTTGAGTGAAACCTTGATTTAAAATTAATTGATTAATGGATTGAAGTTTGTTTAGAGTGATATGAATTTTAGGTGATTTATTAATATAGATTCCCCATGGCTTAGATTGATTTTTAAAATTAGGGGCACATTATTGGTTTATGACCAAATGATAAACAAAATGTGTAATTGAATGGTAATTGGTAATTTTAATAATTATCTATTGACCCATATGCTATGATATTGTGATATCCTTATTGTTATGCCTATTTATTCATGATTTATTTATTATAATGTGTTTTATGCCTAGTGACACATGATGAAATTGTTATATACCAGGATTTCGCGAATACATATAGAAATTCTTATATATCAGGCATGGAATTGATACACTTTGAGATGATAATATACCAGGCTCATCCCTAATACATGTTTTAATGATTATACACCAGGCTTGGACTGCATGAATTTTTTAATGTGTATACAATAAGATCATCCAAGATTCATGTTGTAATTCTCATAAATTGGTCCTGGATTTGATTTAAAATTGAAATTTTTATATAGATAGCTTGACCTAGTTTTGTGTGAATATACCAAAGTTGTATGGTTATGTATGGAATGGTTATGAGACATTTTCAATGTTATTCTATAATAGCACTGCTAATGTTTATGTTTTACTATGGTTATGTGGTCATGGTTTGAATGTCTATGAGACATGCTATGGGATATTATGGCATGTTGCTGAAGCAGGTTAATGTAGTATGAATTTTATTTTTAGTTAATTAGTAAACCTATTCATAGAATTATTTCATGAACTTATTATCAGACTAGTTATGTTTATACAAGGTGGTTTCATCCTAATGAGTTATAATCACACCATATATAGTCTACTATTTGGTACCCAAGAATATTACTTGGTGTAAGTTTCAAACAACTGAAAAATATATTGTTGTGGATTTTTGGTGCCGTATGGGATGGAGTTTGGATATTGGACTGACATGGGGCTCAGGACCAAGGAATTTTGAGTCTTTATTTTAGTCTTCTATTATTTTATTTGAATTGATTCATTCATGAAATTTAGTTACATTTCAGCCTATCATTACACTATATCTTTATTATTTATTGGATTATTCATTTGGATTATTATTGTGTTTATTTTTTACCTTTTATTTCCCATAGGTGTGTGATATTGTTTCCTCTAGTATATTAAGTTGATTATGTAATTTATATTATTTAAATACACTTCTATTAACTCCATACTATGGGGTATAGTGTAGCACCCCACCCCAAAATACTAGAGTTGGTGTATTATTTTATTACATTAGCATGATTACAAGGAATCAAATCCCAAAGGTCAGATCAATTTAGCAGTATTGGAAATCCGGGTTTCATACATGATACCCATAATAAAATAGGAAGTATTAAATACATTCATGTTACATAATAAAAATAAATAAATAATATCCTTGAAAGTCATTCAATAGAATCCTCTCTAAAACCTAAGGAAAAGAAAAAAATAGGGGTGAGCGAGAGTGCTCAGTAAGAGTTATGCATAGTGGAAGTAATAATAATGAATTAATGATAGTAATTAATATGGAAATATAAATAACTGAAAATACATTCCATTTAATCAATAAAATATATCCATAATTTTCTTCATACTAAAAAGCTACCTAATAATAATAATTAAACACATAAAGAAAAGAATGCTTAAATATTGGGCATCATGTATTTCGAACATGAACCACTACCGTGAAGAACTTTAAAAATATAGTTTAATCATTATGGGTAAAAACAAATTAATTTGGACACATTATTCATATCATAAGACTATCGATTCATCTATTGTCTTCTCTATATATGTTCCCCACCCATTCTTGCATCCAAAGCATTCATTATATATCGAATAATCGATTTAAAAAGAGATTTTCAAATCAATGTGTCCCATACCAATTTGGTAATTTTTAATACCATGATGATAATGAGATTAATGATATGATACATTAAAATATCAGTATACATACACCACACACAATGAAATAATTGGCAAACAAGGCATATATCCCACAGAAGTAAAATTTGAGACGAGAGAACCCTTACCACACATTTCATTTTCAAAGAATGTCCTTTAGATTCATATATAATGGTTTTATGAATGTTACTGACTTAATAAAAAATCATAATTTAATTTATTATTCCATATATGATCCTATAATAATATCTTATTACCTATTTTTTAGTAATATTTCATTATTTTCATTATTTTGGCTATTAATTTTTTACTTCCTTGAGTATGTTTTGACTTGATATACATTGAACCTATTAATTAGATCATGATTTAATCATCTCCATAATTTAACACATGTTTTAATAATCATATATATTCAGTATATAGAATTTATAATAATCAATTATATTTGGAGATATGGATGAAATGCACCATTAATAGAGACGGTAGATCGTACATACACATGAATGCTACTTTCATTTCATTATCATATTCAAAAGAATGAAAAGTAAATGATGGATATTATAATTATAGTATAATTTAAATTCCATATATATCACAATTTTTATTAAAATAATCCTTTATAAATTTCGTTGACAGTGCGAACGAATCATATCGCTTTAGGGATGCGGTGGTCCACACCTCCACACACAATTTTATCATATTTATATAAAATGGAAAGCATAAGGTTATGTGTTATACAATAATTAATGTAAAATAAAAAAATATTAAAAATAATATATAAAATATATATATTGTTTCTCTATCATAATTTCAAACTATTAAAGGTGTTAAAGGAAAAATGAACAATCATCATTTCTTGAGGCAGTAGTTCACTATACACATAAACAGTATATCCATTACCCATTAAAAGGAAGTTTGTTTAAGTTTATGAAGAACCATTATCATAAAAACATATAAATATATTTATTATACTGTTTTTTCTATATAATAATGGAATAAAGAGAGTTTAATGGTGGAGAATGGAAATAAAACTAAAGAGCTTGAGTAAAGATGTTACATCTTCTTTGGATAACTCCTTTTGGTTTTCTCAAAAGGTCTTCCCTATATAGATTTATACCAAATGATAGGAGTATAGGATGGGGGTGTTGAATTTGAAAGATTAATTTGTAAATTTTTGTTTGAGGTATAAGGATCAATGTGGTGTGGAGAAGTGAGGGAGTATGTGCCCTTTTATAATTGAGGTGAGGGGAACCTTTGGAAACTGTCCAAATATTAAAATAATACAAATTAATTTTTTATTCCAAATTGCTCAAAAGTGATTTATTTACTATATAAGATGTATATGAGTCTAAATATTCTAAATGAATAATCTTTTGATAATATTATTCCACATTTATATGCTTATATTTTGGATTTAACCCTTAGACACATTATCTAGTAACCTAGACAACTTGGCCTTTTAATTTTAAGGTATAATATTGTTACTATAAAATTACAAAAAAAAAGTATAAAAGTATAATTGATGAAATTTTCATACTTATCAAAATAATTTCGCATAATTTTATATATTTACTAATTTTATTTCATTTAATAAAATATTATTATTTTAAAAAATGTCATTAATGTCAATTTCGACGTAATTCATTACATGACATTTTAAAAATATAATAACTACAATGTAGCATCCAAAAAATCTTATAAAATTTCACCAATATGTCAAAATATTCTATAAAATTCATGAAGGACACTAGTTATCTTAAAATATATTTATTTTAATATTTTTAATACATTTAATTGAAAATTAAATAATTTAAGAAAATTACTACATCATCCTTATTCAACACTTTAAACAAATTACATTTTCTCTAATAATTAAAAATTAATTATGTTGATGAAAAAAACCTTTTTAAAAATATAATTAATATTTATAGTCAAATATATTTTATAATTAACCATATATAAAAAATGTAATATTTCTAAAAACAATGGTGGAACATATAAGGCTTCCCTTTAAATAAAATAATATAAAATGATTAAATTCATCCATACGGGTAAAAGATTCCATAAAAATGGTCCAAAAAAATTTTAGTTGAAAATTTATCATCCATTAAAATTTTGACACATGTTAGGATAATTTTATAATTCATACAATATTTTTTTTCTTAATTTCTAGATTTTTTCATTCACCGTGGTAATTTAAATATCATAAAATTTAATATTCATGCACTAAAAAATAGAAGAAAACTATTTACAGAGTTTTTACCTGCTAATTCAAAATAAAGAGTCTGTTTTTTGAAATTCACTTCAATTATGTTTTTGTAACTAATTTAAAATTAACCCCATTGACTGAATAAGAAAATGAGTTTTAAAGTGACGAGGTTCAAAAGATTGTAATGATTTTATCCGAATTCAATGAGAAATTTATTCAAATACTATAAATTATATTAAATGATAAAAAATGATCAAATTATATTTTAAAACCATTCAATATATAATTTAACCCTATAAATAAATTCGAAGAAACATCAGTTTTCAATAAAAATGCAATATTTTATCACTATTCATCAAAACCTGAAACATATCAAGAAAATTACCAACAATTCAAAAAAATTATATTTTTATATTCAAAATTATAATAATAAGTTTATTTTTTCAAATAGAATATATAAATGTGTAATTGTTTTTTAAAAAATAGGCCCTCCACTAAAAGGCAGTAAAACTAATTTTATAAAATTATTGGTTTTAAATGTAATAATGGGTTTGTTATTATCTTATTCATATGAAATATATTAGATGAGTGTAAAAAATATTTTATTAAACTCATAACAAATATGTTTCAATAATATCATTACTTAATGGTAATTAACTTAATTTATTAGGATAACAACACATTGTGAGCTTTAAAATTGTTCTTTATAAAAACCTTTCTTATATATTTTGTTTGTTCCAATATAAATTTATTATTAATTTGTAACAAAAAATTCAACCATATATTTTAATAATTTGGTTAATACTATTCATAACCACCAATAGAATGACAAGGTTTTATCATATTATATTAAAAAACAATATTTTATAATTATATTGTTGTTCAGTAAAACTCATCCATTTCTGTAATGTAAGACAACTAATTGTTTTGTGTAGTATAATATTAACATCTTGTTTCATATAATGAATTCTAGAAAAAAAAATTAAATTTATTCAAAAATGAAATTATTTTAAAATATCAAGGTGTTACATTATCCTCTTGTTTAATTAATGTTTTCCTCGTAATTTAATGATGGGATTAAAAAGATAGAGTTTTACATTTCATAATATATTTATTGAAATACCACATTGGAAATTTTATTAATGAGAACCCACCTTAAATTAAATAAAGGAAAGTATGAAGGTCACCAAAGATAACATATATTATTGTTCTTTATTGGAAAATGTGGACATTGAAGATAAATATAACCATCATGTTCTGATGGCGATCTATAGAGAACATGGGTAGGAGAAAGTTAACAATCACAAGGATATAAATATATTATGATCTAAGGGACTATTTGATTCATCAAAAAAATAAGGTGTTGGGAAAAAAATGAGGTTAAGAGATAATTTCCTTATAGTTCAATAATTTATTTACTTCATATAATAATAACATAACTAAATATACTTACATAATAGGTAGAGTTATATCATTTAATCAATTTCGACCACAAATTCTTCTTTCTCTCTAAAATATAATAAAATTTTAAAAAATATTCTATTTGTCTTAATCATATAGGATCTAGAAATAAACCTATAAATCATCTTTCATACCATATAAATAAATAAAACTATGTTATAATAACTAGAAAATCCCATGGGCCAGTGGTAGGTGGGGCACCCTTGTCTCCATTCGGATGTGGGTTAAAGTATTGTAACCTTGCCAAAAGTGATGGGTTATCTCCCAACCTATAGGTTTTTATTTTTTCTAAAACTATATGATAATAACAGTACAAAAATAACCTTAATACATTCAAAATTAATGATTTTTTAACTTCAGAATAATTATCCAATGTTTAACTTAATTCATTCCAAACTTAAAATTCATCCAAATACTTCTGTTTGAATAAAAGTCAGTCTCTTAATTTATAAAATAAATTTTCAAATCAAATTTCCAAAAACATTTAATGTAGATCATATTTTATAATACCAAATATTTAATCACCTTAATGAAACTTAATAAAAATATTCATTTTTCTCAATCTTTAAAGAAGAAGTACTACAATACAGTCCTTATTTATTTCCATAATTCATACAAATTGTTCATCATTCATAAAATAATCAAAAATAATAATTCTTTATTACATGTATACTTTTTTCATTGTATGTGGTATGACCATAAGCTTGATAATGATCTATTAGCTTCTTTTATGTTATATTCCTTTGATGCCTGGAGAATTCATTTCTGTATTACCCCATATCCATACAGTTGAAGCCTTGAATATTAGATAATTACTTCCTTCACATTCAATCAGGATCACGGTGGACTTTTTCTCCATAATTGAATCAAACTCCTTTTCCTATTATGCATATACCAGGGTGTCTCCTTCCACAATTAACACATACCAATAAATCATTTTTTCCTTCTGCCCTTTATCCGTATTTTTCCATGTCATCCTATTCCTCTCATAATTCTTCCATATTCATAATAAATATAAAATTATATCAGATCCTTGTTAGAATATGATATCATTTTCTCATACAAATAGAATTTTTGGGAGATTAGTTCCATTTTTAATATTGGATTGATCTCAAAAAAATGTTATCATGCTTTTTCTTCAGATCGTGTTCATTTCTAATGTTTCCATTCCTTCCACTACGATCGATTAATAAACAATGTCATACATAAGATTAGGTCATTAATCATAATGGATAATTTTAAATTATTAAAACACTTGACATAAATTTAAAAATTTAGGCATATCTAATCTCATAATCCTAAACATGGTTTCTTTGGGAAAATATCAACATCTAAATCCTATATAATGGTTCGAAAATATCATTTGAATTAACATAAGAGTATCCCTTAGGATTGTTAAACTTGGAGAATAACAGGGCATGTTGTTAGGTACCAGGTTATATCAATTTAGGACAGAAAAAACCTTGTCAGAGTTGTTACTCATAGGTACAACTGTGTCGAAACCATATCCACCTGTTGTATCCAGACAAGGATGGATTACAAGGAATACCCATATAATAAATTCCTTACCAAAATTCTAGTATGTTCTTCTATAATTATCCTCAAAGTATATCTTTGGGATATGTTATTTATTATATTTTTTTAAATCATGTTTTCAAGGTTTCTATTAAACTTTCAATGATACCAATTACAATGCCCTGGCTCTAGAATCCCAGAGCCGATGCATGATTTTATTACACTAGAAAGATTAAAAAAATGAAATCTTGAAGGACCGATTAATTTAGAAAACTTAGAGATCAATACTACATACATGACACCCATAATACATAGGGAAATAATAAATACAAACATGATATATAATAAAAATAAATAAACAACATCCTTAATGCTCAATCAAAGGATTCCTCTTCATAACCTGGGGAATGAAAAGAAAATATGGGTGAGATTGAGTTCTCTGTTAGAGCAAAGTACAGTGGAAGAAATTATTAATTAATGATCATAATATATATTGAATTATATATATATAAAAATTCCATTAAATCAAGAAAATGTATCCATTGATTTTTTTCATAGTGAAAATATCATGGATAATAATAACTAGACATTAAAATAATGGAATGCTTAAATATTGGATGTCATGTATCTGGAACATAGAACACTACCATAAAGACCTTTCAAATTATTGTATACTAATTATAGGTAAAACAAAATTACATTTTCCAAATTATTCATCTCACGATACTATCGATTCATTGAGGGTCTTCTCTATATATGATCCCCACTCATTCTTCTGTCCAAAGCATTCATTATATATGAATTATTCAATTTAAAAATAGATTTTCAAATCAATGGGACCCATAAAATTTTTATAAATTTGAATACTATGAATATAATGAGATACATGATATAATACATGATGATAAAATTATAAAAACACCAAACATAAGTAAATTAGTGGTGAACAAGGAATATATCTCACAAAAGTAAAAAAGTGAGATGAGAATACCCTTAACATGTGTTTAATTTTATTTGAATGTATATTATCTTCCTAAATAGTTGTCTTATGAATTTTAATAACCTTCTCTAGAATAATATTTCTATATATGATATAACATATTATCCTCTTATAATATATTATTACCCATTTTTAGTAATCATTCATTATTATCTATGTTTTGGGTCCTAATTTCATAGTTTCTCAAGTATGTTTTGACTGTTATTTACTATTACTATTACATAGATCAGAATTGAATCATATAAAAATTTTAAAACATGATTTAATTATCATATATATTAAGTATATAGTTATTTAGAATAATCCATAATATTAGTATATAGTAAAGTAATGCACTATTCATGAAGACTAGGTCGTACGTACGCATGAACACTACATTCATTTAATTAATGAATTTAAAAGAATAAAAATTAAATATTGTATATTAAAATTAAATTATCATATATATTTCATATATATATATATATATCACATATTATTACTAAAACCATCCTTAATATGTTCCATCTATAGTGTGAACGAATCACAACTCTTCAGTGATGTGGTAGTCCACACTTCCACAAGCATTGTTATCGTATTTATAAAAAATGGAATGAAGAAGGGTAAGTGTTAAAAAAGAATTAAAGTATAATATATACATAATAAAGATCATATAAAACATATATAAATATATTATACATCATAATTCCCAATAAGAAAGTGGTAAATGAAATAATGAACAATCATCATATTGTGGGGTAGTAGTTCTCCGTACACATAAATTGTATGTTCATTAACAATTAGATAGAAGTGTGTATAACTATTGGTTAAAAAATTATAATAATAACATATTAGTATATTGATGATACTTTAGCTTTTAAATACTATTATAATATGAATATTTGAGGTGAAATAGAATGGAAATAAAACTAAAGAGCTTGAGGAAAAATGGTGCCATTTTTTGGTAACCCCTTTTTTCACAAAAGGGATTCCTTGCATGAATTTCATACAAATGGTAGGAATATAGGTTGAGGTTATTGAATTTATGAGCTAATTTGGTAAGGTTTTTGATGATATATATGACTTAATGTGCTATGAGGAAGTGAGATAGGATGTTCCCTTTTACAATTGAGGTGAGGGGTACCTTTTGATATTCTAAAAATAATAAATTAATATAATTTTTTTAATTCCAAATGGCTCTAAAGAGTTATTATAAATATAATATGAGGTAGAGTTGAAATCCTCTCAACCAGTGATTTTAAGATATGTTTATATCACATCATTACCCATATATTATGACTTTTACCCTTAGTTAATCCCTTTAAATCTTACATTGACAGCTTGTATTTTAACTCTTTATGGGTAAATATAGTTACAATAAAATGACAAAAGAACCATAAATGTACCATTAATGAAATTATGATACTTATTAAAATCATTTGGACTAATTATATATATAAATATATATATATATTTAATTTTATATGATTTAGTAAAATATAATTCATTTAAAAAATGTCATTTATGTCAATTTTTACACAGTTCACTACATGCCTTTTTAAAAATATCATAACTACAAGGTATAATAGAAAAAAATTTATCATATCTAAAATATTTCAATGTATTCTATAAAATTAGTTTGGAACTCCAATTATCTCAAAATATATTTATTTTAGCATATTTAATATCATTTATTTGATATTTCCATTAATTAAAAATTTAATGAATTTCATTATAAAATCCATTAATCAAATTATTTCTCTGATAAAAATTCAAAATAAATTATCATGAAGAGGATAATATTTTTAAACTTAAAATTAATTTTTATATTCTAATATATATTCTGATTAACCGTATATACAAAATGTAATACTTATTAAAACAAAAGTGTGACATATTGGGATTCCCTTAGAATAAAATACTTTAAAAGGGTTAAATTCTTACAAGTAGATACAAGGGGCCATAAAATAGGTACAAGGATTATTTTGGCCGAAAATATATTGGAAAATAAAATTATCATACATTTTAGCATAATTTTATAAAAATTATAATATTATTCTTACACTTATTTTCATTATTTCCTATTAATTGTGGTAATTAAAATATCTGTAAAATTAATATTAATATAACCCAAAATAAAAGAAATATATTTTATTAATTTTGACCCACTAAGTCCAAATATATTATCCATTTTCAAAATTCAAAACAAATAATTTGTATTAATTAATTTAATATTAATTCCATTGAAGGAATTATAAAATGAGTTTTTAAAGTGAAAATGTTCAAAATAATGAAATATTTTTATATAAAAATTAAAAATTAAATTATATACACTGGTGGAAATTATATTGAATGATAAAAAATGATCTATTTATACTTTAAAACCATTAAAATATATAATTTAACACTATAAATAATTTTGATGAAACAAATATTTTCTATTAAAATCCAATATTTTATCTCTATTCATCAAAACATGAAACTTAACTGAAAATTAAGAAAACTAAACAAACTAATTTTTATATTCTTGTTTAAAAGTGGAATTTTATATGTTTAAATAGAATATATAAAACATTTAAAAATTGGTTTTAAAATTAGTTCTCTATTAAAAGGTGGTAAAACTTCTTTTTAAAAAATATAGGTTTTTTGTGTAATATTGGTATTGTTCTCATATTATTCCCATAAAAATATATTGGATGAATTTAAAAAATATTTGATTGAATATATACAAAATTTATTTTTATTAATATCATTTCCAAATTTTAATTAATTTAATTTAGTAGGATAACATTACTTTGTGATCATAAAAATCGTTATAAAAACATCTTCTATATATATAGTTGGTTCTTATATTAATTTATAATTAATTTGTTACCAATTATTCAACCATATATTTTCATAAGTAATCTAATACTATTCATGAACTCCAACATAATTATAAGGTTAAATATTATTATGTTAAGTAATAATATTTTAATATTATATTATTATTCAGTTAAACATGGTATTGCATGTGATGCAAGATAACTCATTGTTGTGTGTATCATAAGCTTAACATTGTTTTGCATATAAATAAATATATAAACAAAAATAAATTTATTAAAAAATGAATCTATTATAAAGTCTTGGGGTACTTACATTCTCCACTCCTTTAATAAAATTTATCCTTAAAAATTAATCTCATGATTGAAAACTTGGGGTTTGACATTTCGAAATATCATTATTGAAATCAAACATTAAAAAAAGGATTAATAATACCTCCACTTTAAAATAAATAAAGGAAGGTAAAAAGGTCATTGGATATAACACATTATAGGGTTTTGTGTTAGAAAACATGGACACAGAAGAGAAATCTAACTATCATATTCTGATGAAGAGTGATAGAAAACATGGTCAGAAAAAAGTCAGAAATCACAAGGCTATAAATCTACAATGATCCAAGTGACAATTTGATTCATTGGGAAACAAGGTACTAGGGTAACATTTTTGGTTTCAAGATATTTTTACTAGAGTTGAATAATTCATTTAATTAATAGACTACGAATATAAGGAATCATACTTACTTGAAAAGTAGAGTTTCATCATTTGATGAACTTATAACACAAACTCATATTTCTATCAAAAAAATAAAAAAGTTTAAAAAATATAATTTTTATATTAATTAGATAGTGTTCCAAAAATTAATCAAGTCATGAGGGGGGTCATCCTTTGGGGAGATCCATCATCACCATAATAAATAATCTGCTCCTTGACATGGTCATAATTTCTAGAAACTAGTAGAAGCCCCCCCCCCTGATGTATTCAAGAAGGTACCTCCATCACCCCTATTAGAAATAGTTCAAATGGTAATTGGGTCCGCTAGAACCCACCTTCAAGGGGTCTGAAAATGAACACAGACTGGTCTTGTAATCTTGAAAAAATCATCGGAGGAGGGGTTATCCACGATGCATGGGGTTTATTTATATTAGTGTTTACTATATTCCTGGGCCAGGGAACCTCTCTACAGGAAGATTCCATGGAGAATTTCACTAGTCTCTCCATCTGTAGCCAGAGAGGGATGGATATTCTAGAAGCTGAAACTGACTAAATTATTTTGTACAATTATTTGCATGAAATTGGCTCTACCCCATAGTTGATTTTATACATCATCAAAAAATATCGAGGGATCCTGAAAAACAATATCAGAGTGGTCCACACATAGAGGGAGGGGAAAACATTCACGGAACATATAGCCCTTATTGTGGTAAGTGGTACTAATAATTTTTATTTTATGATTTGGTTAGTTTTAGAACGGAGGGGGTCAATCTGGTAAGAGGGGACACCCTCAGACTATACTACTTTTAGCCTCCTTAGGCATGGGCCTCCTTTTCATGAAGTTTCCTACAGTGTCCTATATGTTCTTTTCCTTTATCTTTAATAAAAATTCACATGATGATGATTTTATACTAACAAGGAGAATCTATAAGAAAGTATTAGGTGACACATCCATGTTTCTATTTAGTTGCAAGTTTTAGTCTCGTAGCCTTTCTAGATGCAATGGGTTGTCTACCAACCTACATATTATCATATTTCTAAAACAATGTTTTTATAAAATTCTATAAATACCCTCAATATATTCAAAATTAAAGAAATCTTATAACCCGAATAAATAATATCCAATGTGCAGCATAATCCATTCTAATATGAAGACTCATCCAAATACATTGATTAGAATAATTTTTCAAAAAGGCCTCAAAATTTCTATAATCATTATTAACATCAAATTCTCCTAAAAATGTATTTTATATATTATTATCATATAAAAAATATTGGATCACCTAATGAACCTTAATAAAAATGTTCATACTTATCAGTCCTTAAAGAAAAAGTATAGTAGAAAAAATCCTTATTTGTTTCCAAAATTCACATAACCAGTTCATCATTGATAAAATTCTCAAATGACATAACTATTTAGTCAAAGAATAAATTTTATTCGTATTTTGTAAGATCAAAATCTTGACCATGAGGTATTGTCTTCTTTGGTGGAATATTCCTTTGACGCTTGGTTAATTCATTTGTAGAGTCCCTCATATCCTTATAGTTGAAGTATTTAAGATTGGAAAATACTTTCCTTCATCTAAAATCATTATTATTGTTGGATTTTATTCCATAATTGCATAAAAATCCTTTTCCACTTAAGCATATAACATGGTGTCTCCTTCCACAATAATCTAATGTGATAAAATAATTCTTTCCCTTCTTCCCTTTATAGATATTTTTTTCTTAACCAACTTTCCTTCTCGTCCTTCCTTCCAATGACATAATACATAGAAAATTCATTCTCAACCTTGTTAGCATATGATATTATTTACTCATAAAATGAGTATTTTCTAGGAGACTACTTCTATTTAAAATATTAGATTTATCTCAGAAAAGATGTTGTTATCCTTATTCTTCATATCATGTGCATTGGTGAGGTTTCTATTCCTTCCACTATGTTCAATTTTTAAAAAACAGAATACATTAGATTAGGTTGTGAAACATAATGCATAATTTTTAACTAATAATACACATAACATTAATTGAAAAATTTATTCATAGATATATCATAATCATAATCACGGTTTCATTGATGAAATATTTACTTTTAAATCTAAAAAATGGTTTGTAAATAAAATGTGAATTATAATAAGAATATCCCCTGAAGTTTAAAACCAGGTTCATAGTAAGGCCCATTTTCATGTATTAGGTTACACTGAGTTTGTGCTGATACACGTTTTCAGAGTTATTACTCCTAGGTACATCTCTGCCAGAACCATATCCTCTTTTAGTATGTATAAAGAGTTATATTTCTATGAATAGTCACATAATCTATACCTTACCAAAATTATAGGATTTCATTCTATTCTTATCCTAAAATTCTATCATAGGGGTATGTTCCTTAATATATATTTTATAAATCTATTTTTTCCAATGTTGTTGCAAAACATTCTTTGATACCAACTGTATTTCCATGACACCAAAATTCCAGATTTGGTGCTTTATTTTATTACATTGGAATGAGTATAAAGAATTTTATACCAAAGTACTGATCAATTTAGAAGTCCTTGAAAGACAAATTATTTACATGATACATGTTTACCTCTTAGTTTTACTGATCACAAAATCATGATTTTGATGTTATTAATGAGTTTCATGTTTCTCTATAAGTCTTTTTATTCTGATCTAAGAGATAAAATTATCTAAGTATGAGACGACTTTGATATTAGAACTGTCAACTATAGACACTGTTTTCTTTGACTAAAACTCTCGCTCAGTATGAGACACCGTCAATATAACACACCAGCAAAATATTGTATCATTGGACTAATAATTTCTCAAAGTTTGATATGCCTTCAATCGACACACCATCAGGATTTCATGTCACAAGAATACAAATCTAGCTAAGTAAAAGATACTTCTAGATGAAGCACCACCATTATCAAATAGTGAATATAGAATTTTTGAAATGTTTAAGACATCGTCAAACCACACACCAGTAGACAAGACACCATCGGTTGATATTCTTCTAGTGTAGTGGAAATTTGGATAAGTATAAGACACCACCAGATCAACGTACTTCCAGAGATAGACACCATGGGACCTTGAGACACCACCCGTCTAGATACTTCTGCTAATTTTATTTACTTATCTTTTTCAATCATAGTATTCCAACTAATATATTTATTGATGTTAATGGAATTAACTATTAATTATTTTCTCTTAAATGATTGAAATAAAGAATTGAATAGAGTATCAGAATGTACAGTACGAGGAAGTTTTTGATCAAGAAATTCTTCTTGCTAATGCTGATAAAATTGTAACACACACCTTAAAGAAAAATGTAGATGAAATGAGATGCAATAGTGGATGTAGTAGAATAATAATAAGTAGGGAGCTCAAACTTCCCAAACACACATAGAGCTGAACCTGGTTGCAAACAAGAAGATCCCACATATTACAATACATGACTAGGAAGCCTAACTACACATTAGAATTTGGTGCTTTCCCTAAATTGAAGAACAAGTGTCCGTGACACTCTATTTTCTGAATGTTTTTCTTGAGAATATGACTGAATAAATTTTTTTGAATCAAATCAATATTCACAAGATAAATTTCAACAAACCGATCATTTCTAAAATATACACATATGGATTTCTCTATTTGGTATTCTTTTATTAAATTTTTAGTAGTGTGAGCTATACTCAATCTTATATATGCACGGTATCTCATGTGTAAACTGGAAGATAATAAATATCTTCTCAAACAATTTTTATATTTTTTCTCCCACGATTAAGTGTGGTTGGGGTATTTGTATGTCCTATTTAGTTTTTCTCCCACATATAACTGTGGAATAGGTTGTGTGTGACATGAATAGTGTGTTATGTGTTGTAAAACCTGACCCAGGTTATGGATCGTCTTGTTTATTTTATATAAACTGCATAGTTGTGGGTGATCACCAACTGTAGAGGACTAAGTCTAAAATTGATAATAAACATCTTATATTAATTCTTTTCATTATGTGATTTAATTTTATTTTACTTTATTTCATCCTTAGAAATTGTTTTTTAAATTGTGAACAAAATATATACATTTATAGTTTATCTTAATGTGCGTCTGTATAGTCTTTTGATCATGTAATCTGATTTCAAAGGATCCAATAAATTTTTTTATTATTCATATATAGACTAATCAATCATTATATAAAACATTATAAATATTATGATCTATATCATACTACATATTTTGATAAATTGGGATGTATTTAAACATTTGAGGGATTCCAGAATAATCTATTCCGGGGAAAAAAATTATTGGGTACTCAATTCACCTTCTATTGAGATACTCACTTTGACCAACAGTTAGTTTTAACTGATTTATTTATTTAATGATAATGTTTTTCAAATATTTTTATGTGTGATTTTTTTACTTTAATGATCTCAAATTTCTATCATTTCTAAATTTAGTTCTTTAAAATTGATAATAAACAAAAAGTTTCTTCTATAAACAGACCTTCTATTTTCAATTAACTAGATTTTTCTTAGTGGAATATTAAAATGAAACTGCATATAGAAAGTATGGGCTCTAAAATTTTCTCTTCTATAAAAGATAAATATGAGTTTCCTATTAATGTTAAAGGTACATTGGAAAAATCTACAAAAGTTACATATTAAAATCATTGTGAATCTTTGAATTCCCTTTACTATGCTTTAGGACTTGGGGAATTTAATATAGTTTCTATATTTAAAATAGAATTTGAAATTTTGGACACTCTATCTGTTTTCTACGAGTGAACTTCAAATGTTCAAGAGATGAGGCTTAATACATATACTCTTAAATATGAAAATTTTATTATGAACCTTGATGAATTCATATAGAAAATATAAAATAGTTTTTTTGATACTTTCAACATATGGAACTCTCTTGAGAAACCAGTATCAGACAAATATCAGATTATAATATTTTTTAGATGCCTACTAGTGAGATTAAGAGGCACATCAGTTTCAATCAGAGAATCATGTGACATAACTAAAATATCTATGAAAGAGTGTATTAGAAATCCTATGATATAAAATGAGGAATTAAATGTATATCATGAAAAATATGAGGATAATAAAAGAAACTCAATGGGTTTCAAGACTACTAACCTTAGATAATAAAAGGAACAATGAGAAAGAGAAGGTAAAATATTCTAGTTCTAGTGATAGTGAATAACCATCTGATAGTGATGAGGAGATGGCTCACCTAGCCAGATGATTCAAGAACTTTTTTAGAAATGAAAAGTTCATTAGAAAGTAAAATTATAAATAAAACTATGGAAATAGATAAAACTAAAAGAAATATTGGAAGAAGGATGATGATCTAAATTTTTTTGACTACAATGAATAAAAAAGGAAAGGTCACATGAAATCTGATTGTTCAATGATAATGTATAGAATGAAATTTTTTGATAAGGATATAAGATACAGAAAGTCCTTGATATCCACTTGGAGTGATTATGAAAATTGTTCAAGTGAATATAATTTTTTACATGGATGTAATCTAGACTAAAAAAATATGTGTTTCATGACTAAAGTTAGTTAGTTACTTGACTTACTAAATTTTTCAAAAAAATTTCCCATTACATGATTCTGATAATTCTGAAAATGAACAACATGATGATAATATGTTAAATGATGAATTATTTCAATAATTAAACATGCTAGCATATACCATTAATGAGTTAAAGTATAAATAAAAATGTCTAAAAGGACAATATGCTTTAACTATAAATATAAAATCTAAACTGTCTATAGAAAAATACAAAATTACAAAACTACAAAAATAAGACACTAAACATAACCTGTCAAAATAGAATTTAAGGAATGAAATAGAAAAATTTACATGTGATAGAGATATACTCACACAAATATTAGGAAAGCATGTTTCTAAAAAATATATTACTGGAACGAGATATGATCCCAGACATTGAATAATATCCAAAAGTACATTTATTCCTAAATCCAGACATACAAGTTCTATTTAAAATTATTTTTGTAAGCAACACACAATGATTTATATTTCTAATGTTTCAATATATTTATAAGAAATGAATTAGAAAAATGTGGATTACCAAATCCTTGATTATTGGAATTTTTTATTCAAAACATATTTGGGTACCAACATCATTTCGGGCTTAAAACTTATTTTTTAGAAAAAATGATTAAAGACCTCCCTTAGAAGTCTAAGGAACATGAATAGTGGCTATTTAAGACATATAATAATATATTATTAATTTTTCAAGACCCTCATAAAGGTGTATGGAGGAAATGTCACCTTTGGTGACATTTCAAGATAAAAAATCATCAAACTAGGCTATATTTTTAACAAAAATTTTAGTTTTAATTTCTAAAGGTTTATATGTTAATGGATTAAAGAATAATCTATATTGTATTAAACAGTTGTGTGAAAATTTTTTCTGTTAAGTTTTAGTGTTATTCTTCCAGTGGATTTGACTTAGAAAATAACTTAATTTTTTCTACTTTGTTAATTTACAATGTTTGTGCTATAGATTTAAATTAATTGATTTCTCAAAATAATTCTTTCTTAAGTTCCATTAACAAAGAGTCATGGATTTGGAAAAGTAGACTCAGAAATTGAAACATTCACTCACTCATGATGATTTCTAGGTAATGGTTAGTTAGGGATATACTAAGATTTAGTTCCCAAAAGATAAAGTATGCAATCCCCCAAAAAAATGGAAACAAAAAATAGTTTTAAATTAAATAAAGAAGTTTTAGCTTCTCAGCCATTTGATATGGCTCACATGAATTTGTTTGGACCTTTTATAATTTCATGGCTTAATGGGAAGCGGTATGTTTATGTTATTGTATATGATTTCTCATGGTATAGTTGGGTATATTTTCTAGCTCACAAAATTGAAGTCTTATTTTATATTACCGGTTATTCTAAGTGTATATAACATATTAGTGGAATTAGGAATAAAACCATAAGAAGTGATCATTTTTGTGAGTTTGAAAATCTGTATTTTGGATAATGTTTCTCTGAAAATGGATAAAATCATAACATATCTACTTTTAGGACACCCCAACAATGTATTTGTTGAAACAAGAAATATAACCTTATAATAGATAGACTGGACTATATTAAATGAGTTTGACATAACTCTCAATTTTTGGGGAGAAGCTATCAATACAGCCTGCAATATCACCAATTGAGTTTTGATCAGACCTATAATTAAAAATACCCCTTATGAGATATGGAATAATAAGAAACCTAAAGTTAATTACTTTAGTATATTTAGTTGAAAAGTATTTATTATTAATACTGAGGATAATATTGAAAAAATTTCTTCAAAAAGTGATGAAGGAATTTTCCATCGTTATTTAATCTCTATAAAGGCTTATAGAGTTGTCAATAAGAATACAAAAACCGTGGATGAATCAGTATATATAAATTTCAATGAAACTAATCTACATGACCCTAAGTCCTCCTTAGAAACCCTTTAGGATGATTTATCTTCTCTGAATAAAACTCTAACCCTTTATACTATACTATAATATAAGTAGAAAATTCATCCATTTTTTAATAATTTCTAGTACTTCCAGATCTAGAACATATAAATCTAGAAGTAACTAGTCCCTCTTTATATAATTATATTAGAGATATTATGTCCCATACTGTAGATTTTTTTGTAGGTGATCTAAATAGAGGAACAAAAACTAGATATTCTATTAGAAATTAGTTTGAACATCAGGCTTTATTGTATCTGCTTGAACCAAGGATCATCAATGAAGCCACTAATGATGAATTTTGGGTAATAAAAATATAAGAATAGTTTAATATGTTTGAAAGAAACATAGTGCTATAACATAGAGATATAAATAAGTACAATGTGACTATTGGCAGTAAATGGGTGTTTAGGAATAAAGTTTGTGAGTAAAGAACGATAGTTAGAATCACGGATAGACTAGTTTAAAAAGGTTATAGTCAAGAAGAAGTGATTGACTTTGAAAAAACCATTCCACCTATAGCTAGAAATTAATCTACAAGAATCCTACTTTATAATAAAACACATTTAGATATCATGATTTATAAAATTTATATAAAGAGTGCATTCTTAAGTGGTTTTATAGTTGATGATTTTTTTTTTAACAACCACTAGTTTCCAAAACCCATATTTTCCAAATAATGTTTTTAAATTAACCAATAATTTATATGGTATAAACAACTCTAAGATATTGGTATAATATGCTCAATAATTATTTAATTTCAAAAATTTTATAAAAAGTAATAGGTGACCCAACTATTTTCAAAAAACGAATTTCAAATGATTCATTAGTAGTAAAAATAAATGTTATTGATATTATATTTTAATCTTCATGAAATTCATTATGTACTCGTTTTTCTAAAATGTTTCAAAATGAATTTGAAATGATATTAATGTGTGAACTCAAAATATTTCTGGGAAATCATATTTTTCATAACAAAGAAGGAATTGTTTTAAATAAAAGTAAATATACACAAGATATTCTAAAACATTTTAACATGTATAGAACAATGAGTATTGATACTCTTATGAGTGCTACATGTAAATTGGATCCTGAGGAAGATGAGAAACAAGTATATAAATCTAGTAACATAGGTATTATTTTATGTCTTCTCTACTTAACTAATATCTAACTAGATATTATGTTTAGTGTGGGTATGTGTACTCATTTTGAAGAAAACCCAAAAGAGTCACACCTTATTTCTATTAAAAGAATTTTCAAAACCCTCAAGTATACTACCAATTTAGGATTGTTATATCCTAGAGGATAAGAACATGATTTAGTAAGAAATTATGAGGGTGATTTTTTTTGGATTCAAGATATATGGAAAAATAACATTGGGAAGATATAACTTTTAAGGTAAATCACTAGTTCCATAGTGTAGTAAAAAAAGAAAATTTGGTTGCATTGTCTACTGCAGAATATGAGCACATAGCCTCATGCACTTTCTAGGTGAATTTTTTTTGCATGAAAAACAATGTACTATACTATTGGTATAAATTCCAAATTTTCCCCATAAACAATGAAAACAAAATATCTATTAATATTTATAAGAATCGGGTTTCCCATTCTATAAAAAAATATATTGATATAAGACATCACTTTTTGAGATACGATTTTCAAAGTGGAGATATAACTCATTAATTTATTGGAATAAAACATCAGTTAGATGATATTTTTACAAAGACACTGAATTACAAGGGAATATATTATATCAAACATGAGTTAAAAATGATAAATTTTTGTTATATTTAATTTTATGTGTCATACCATTGACTTCTCATGCTATTGGATTGTAATGTATTTCGATTTTCATGTAATTTCCCTATTATACCATTGGCTTGTCATGCCTTACGTTTTTTATTTCATTATCATAGAATATTGTTGGATTGTCATATCATTGTTTTTTCATGCCATTTCTTTTCATGCTATTTCAAATTTTTTTGTTTCTCGATATTATGAATCTCTAGTTTATTTCCTAGTTTATGTTATTTCCCTTATTCCGATGCACATTTTTACTTAAATTTAATTTTCAATTTCATGTATTTTTTCAATTTTAGAATACCTAACAAAGGAAATGATATTAAAATGGAATTATTTCTATTCCTAATATACCATGAGTTTCATTCAATACTCTCATATCAATCTCAATCATAGTGCAACCTTAGCCTCTAACATTTCTAATATTTTTCTACCCTTAACCATGCTTGTCAAGATAAAATGAATGCTATGAATGAAATGTGATTTTCAAAAATCACCTTATATGTATAGATTTGCAATGAAGAATAATGTTTTAAGTGATTCTTATATAGTTTGTCTAGTCAACCCTATGATTTACAATAATGTTTTTGTACTGGAAAAAGAAGTTAAATCAAATTAGATATTGTTGAGTTAGTATATGGTACTCAATGTGCTTCATAATCAAGGATAGTTAAAAAAATTCCCTCAAATGAAATACATTTATACCCTAAGATGACATATGAATTTTATCATCACATTGAGTTTATGTTTGGTGAAGATGTTGTTGATTGGATCAAAAGTCCGTTAAAAGAACATGTGTTTTGTTTTTCATCAAGGAAATGGGATAATTGTTTAGGTGTTCCTCATGATGGAATTCATAATGACTACCAATGATCCATTTGAGAATTCAATGACATGTTTACGTATGAGGATGCTCTTTTTATGATGATAAGAGATGGATCCACTAGAAGACTTACTACCTCAGAGTTGAATAGAGTATGTCGGATGATTTTTTCATTTGGGAAGCACATGATATTTCTTATGAAGTGTGATTTTGAAACATTATGTAACCATGATGTGTATAATAAATTTCTAATAACATAATTTCAATGTATCAAACATTATAGACATATTATAATGAATATGTGTGAGATGACCAAAAGATCCTCAATATCAAATTCATTGATCTACCTACAAGTGATTTATACAAGGTTGAAGGTCAATGGCCTTATAGTTGATGATGAGGAATCTTTTATAGAATGTATTGGTTTCTATCTTACAAGTGATTCTTATTCTACGATGAAGATAAGATGGAATCATAGGAAGTAACATTGGGTTAGAGATTTAGAGAAATTATATGTTTAGTATAATCTGGTTGATCATCAAACCAGACTGAAGGTTATTGTTGATTCATTCATGGAGACTAAAAGTGTAGCATCATACTGTGATGAGGATAAATAATAAGTTGTTGTTGAAGAAGATTAAAATGAACCTTCTATTGAAGTAGGTAGTTACCCTGATTTGTTACCCAAAGCATCTCCCATTACTTTTGGAGCTCCTAGTCCACCTAGTAGGTTTCCAATGAGTGAAAAGTCGGTCAAAGTTGTTGAAGAAGAGACTGAGGTCTCTAGAGGGGAGCAATATAAAATTTCCAAATCTAAATAAAATGATAATGATGATAATTTGTTGGAAGAAAAGGAAGAATAATATGATAATGGAAGTGAAGCTGGTGATGATGAAGACTCTGATGAAAATGGTGTTAGTGACTGAATCCCAATAAAAGAAGTATAGATGCCTTCAATGCTTTATGAAACACTTTTTGAGGGAGATAAATCCCCATAGATTGACAATTTTCACAATTATCTTGTTTTAGATAAGGTTGAGGCTATATATATTTCCAATAGTCAAGAACTATATGATTCATCTATTGTTGAGAAAAGGGGAGTAATGGATGTTGTAGAAAAACATGTAGCTAAACAAGAGAAAAAGGTCTTATTGAGGAACAATATTTAAATAAATGGTTTGTTGATTTAAATGTTGATAAGACTAATGTGGTTGAGAATATGGACGATGAAACCATTGTGGTTTTTCAAAAAAAAAGGATCTTTATAAGCTAGATGAACCTATTATAGGTGTATAGATAGAAGTCGTGTCTGATCTTGCAGCTGTATAGAGATCAAATTCTAAAAATTTAAAAGAAATCCCCATAGTCATTGTACATTTTAAAGTGGGATAGAGTTTATTTATTATCATAAATTTTCAGACAATGATGTTTGTTACTACTATTTAGGTCCCTCACATCACTTCTCCAGAAGTTTCTGTGTTTTCTAGGAGATGGGTTGATCCCATGTTTTAAGAATGGGGAAAATTTAGTAAAATTTCTCTAAATAATGATAGAAATGAGGTTATAATTGAAGGATATACTAAGGGACACTTGATAGCTCAAGTAGATTTTGATGGGCTTTTGGGAAAGTTCATTTCTGTCAGAAGTCCTGACCCTTCTCCAGAACATTATTTTGTTCCCATTTATGTATTCACTAAATGTTACATGGATTATTTTGGTAAATTGTTAATGTATGATTTCTCTTTGAAGTTATAGAATCAACCACTTAATGATAATTTCATCTACATGAATGATTAAAGATACATATTCAAGTTGGTCATTTAATTTTTACATCATAATATGATGAATCACATTTATACGATAAAGATTGAGAATAAGCAGATAAGTGGTGAACTGAAATCCCTCAAATCCTTGATTGATAAACTGCGACCTGATTTTAATGATTCAATGAATTAAATCATTAAAGGTATTGAGGATAACTCTTCAAATACTTGTATTTGTCAATCCTCCCCTTCCTCTAGTGTCTATGTTGATCAGTTAAGGATAGTTGTAAGAAATTAGTTGAGAGCTACTTCAATCTGTGCTTTTGAAAGTGTCACTAATTAGAATCAAGGGACATTGAATATAGTTCGGTATAACTCTAATCTTGTTCTCAGGATGATTACCATCTATTCCTATGACATGAAAGCTTATATAGAAACTATAACTATGTTCATCATGTTCTTTCTCTCTTGGATACATACCAAGCATGAAATGAAGGCCAATTTAAAATTATTGGATAAAAATTTGGGAATTCCTTCTACAACTCAAGATTTCAATGAACAAGTAAGAAAACTCAATGTGATGACTCTAGTGTTGAACTATATTATGGAAGAGAAGATAGGTTTTTTTGGTGAAATAGAAAGTGGTGGACAAATCATAATGGATTTAATTAATACCATGAATATGTTTCTTCATGTTAATGGCCAAGATGTTGTTGAATATGAATCTATTTCGATTACTTCATATTTTTCTGTCAGACCACGAGTTGATCTGCATCCTTTAGCATCTTTTCCAACCTAATTCCATCCTTTTAAAATGACTCCAATTCAAGTCGTGAGACAAATCAGGCTTTTTTTTATTGTGGAATATCATCATAGGACTATATTTGGACTCTCCATTGGGGTTTCCAATATCTTAACTCAAGGAAATCATGCTGCTTCAAATAAAGAGAAAGAGAAAGCCTAGGATAAAGGCAAAGAACCAATGGACCCCTCTGCTAAATCATAAATCATAAATCTCGTTTTTCGTATTAGGCCATTTGACTTTGATGGGATTTGGGATGTAACAACTCTTTGGAAATCATATTGAATTACTCTATCATTTATTATTCTTTTTTTGTTATCCTTATTTTTATAATTATTTTCTTTACCATTTTGATAATCCCAAATGGGGGAGAATTATCGAGTATTATAAATCGTTATTGTATTTTTGATTGATTATAGTATTGTTTCTATCTTGTCATTGATACTATAAGTTTCTATTAATTTTTCATTGATACTTACTCTTTTATAATTAACTTTTGATACCGTATAAAATTATTGGGAATGCTATGTTCTGGTTTATACTACCTTGGATGTCATGTTTAAATTTTGTAATACATTTTATGCCATGATTTGTGATCATCCAAAAGGGGGATATTGTTGAACTGCTAGTTTTAATGATAAAGAAATCATTATTATAATGTTATTAGTGAGTTTTATATTTCTCTATAAGTAATATGTATTCTGATCTATGTGAAAAAATTATATAAGTATGGTACACCATATAGATTGGAACCAAAAACTATATACCCCATTGTCTATGATTATAAATCTTACTATGTATAAGACACTAATAATATATTAAAATTTTATAATTTCATACATCGAGACCAAAAAATTTACAATGTTTGAGACACCTTTAGTCAACACGTTGTCAGGATGTCAGGCCTCTAGAACAAAAATTTGGGTAATTACAAGATACCACTAGATGTAGCAGCACCAATATCATACTGCCAGCATAGAATTTTTCCTAATTCTGAGACACTTTTTGAACACATACTACCAGACCAGACCCCTGTAGTTGAGACACCACCAACATTGTGAAAATTTGGCTAAGTCTAAGACACCACCAATTCAACATACCGCTAGAGAGAGACCATGTTAGACCTTGAGACCCCACCAGTCTAGACACTACCATGAATATTCATAACATATATTATAGAATAATAATATTATAATTTCTATATTTATTGATGTTAATGAAATTTATTATTTTAATTTTTCTCTCTAAAATGATTAATAGAATTTATTGTATAGGGTTTCAGAATTTGATGTACGATGAAGTAAATGATCTAAATATTCTTCTTATTGTGGCTCATAAAAGTAGAGAAATCCATCTTGAAAAAAAAACATAGATGAAAATATAAGCAATAATGGATGTAGTGGAAGGATAACAAGTAGAAATACCAATATTATTGAACATAAATATAGCTAAACCTTGTTTCAAACTAGAAGAGCTCACCTATTATAATACATGATTGGGAATCCAAACAAAAAATTCATATTTGATTCTTTCTCTTATTCAAAGTATAAGTGTCTATGAAACTGGGTTTTTCAAGAGAATACAACCCAATTTTCACTAATTAATTAAATCAAGAGTATTGCACTACATTACAAAAAATTGAGAATTTATAAACTCTACTCTTTTGGATTGCTCTATTCTGTTTTATTTCATAACATTTTCAGTAGGGTGCGGTATACCGTGATTTATACACACTATGTGTCATGTGGCAAACTAGAAGAAAATCGATAAATTTTCAAACTATTTTCATAATATTTTCTCCCACATATAAGAGTGGTAGAGGTCTTCATGTGGCACTAGGAAAATTAATTAACTTTTGTATAACTCGATCAAGGTTGTGGATCATGTTGTATATAAACTGCTTGGTAGTAGGTGATCACCATGTAGATAAGACTATGTCTCAACTTGAGACTAAACCTATTGTATTCATTCTCTTCACTATTTGGTTTTTAATATTTTTACTATATTTCCATTTTAAAACTGAAAATTAGTTTGACTCTAAACAAAATATATACTTTGATAGTTTATGTTAAATTTTTTCTATGTAGTATTTTTCCTCAAGTAAACGAATTTAAAGGATACAACATTATTCATTTGAGAGTTAATCAATATTTAGAGAAATATTTTAA